>JAPMOS010000009.1:352500-575000 GCA_027972325.1 Paratrimastix pyriformis | reverse complement strand
TATAGAGAGAGAGAGGGGGTGATGAGCCCGCTGCGTCCACACGCCCCGTGGTGATGGCGGCCAGGAGGAAGGGAGAGAGAGGGCAGAGATGGGCTCCCGCTGTCCCAGCCCGCTGTCCCACAGCAGCACAAAACACCGGCCCCATCGGATGGCGTGACGAGGAGGATCGCGGCGGCGGCGAAAAGGCCCCCATCGTCCCTCCTCCAGCCCGCTCGCCCTTGTCTGTCTGTCTGTCTTTGCCCTGCCTCCTCTCTGCCCACCTCCCTCCCTGCGTTCCTCTCGACGTGGTTTGGTGGTTGCCGTGCCAGGGGGGGAGGGGGGGAGGGGGAGGAGGATGATCGTGATCTCGGCCGGCTTGCCCCGCCGATGTGAAGGGGGCAGGATGGCGGGATGGTGGCGGGGGCTGGGGAACTGAGGAGCTGGGGAGCTGGGGAGCTGGGGCTTGGGGGCTTGGGGGAGGGGGCAGGAGGGGTACGACCATGATCTCGGCCAGCTTGTCGAGGAGCCGCTGGTGGGATGTGGTCTGCATCTGCAGCCGGTTGTTCTCCTCCTCCAGCTCGGCCATCCCCACGTGGGTCTCCTGCGGGGGCCGCCCCGACACGGCACGCAGACACAGACCCACACGCATGGCACAGGGGCAGGTGAGGCGCCAGGGGCGGCAGGAGTCCCATCGTCGGAGGATGGGGGGAGAGAGAGAGAGAGAGAGAGAGAGAGAGAGACAGCACAGCACCCAGCACAGCACAGCACAGCACAGCACAGCCACACCAAGGCAGCCAGCCAGCCAGCATCATCCCACAGCCAGCCAGCCAGCATCCGACAGACCTTGAGGATCATGGCGCACGAGTCGACCCACACCTGGAGCTGCTCGAGGGCCACGGCGGCGGTGCCCGTGCCCTCGACGATGGCCTCGATGTGCCGGTCGCTCTCCAGGAAGGCCTGCACGTTGGTCTGCATGGGGCCAAGGGCATGCGGGAGGGAGGGGAGGGAGGGGACGGGAGGGATGATTGGATGAGGTGGCACGCTGGTCTGCATGGGCCAAATGCAAGCCCGACGGGGGTGGGTGGGGGGGGGGGGGGGGTCAGCCGAAGTAGTGTGTGCGCGTTGGTGAGGCGGCGGGTTGGTCTGCGTCCCCGAGTGCAAGCGGGGGCCCACGAGGGGAGGGGAGCCGGAGCGGGTGGGCGAGCGGGTGAGTGGATGGGCGGATGATGGATGGATGATGGATGGATGGATGGGCGGGTGGGTGCATGGATCGTCTCGTCTCGTCTCGTCAGGGCGCCAGGGCACCAGGGCAGGCCAGGGCGCCAGGGGTGCGGGACGGGCCTCCTCGAGGGTCTTGAGCTGCTCCATGAGCTTCTCCTCGAAGGCCTGCGCGTCGGCCGAGCCGTCCCACGAGTTCTGCAGAGCCGCCCGCCCCGCACACAACCCCACCCCAGGCCCACCACGGATGGGGCACCCACCCGCCGCCCAGGGGTGGACACCCATCCCACGCAGCGGCGGAGAACACATGCGGCGAGAAGCCGTGAGAAGGCAGGCGGGGAACGCGGGGCTGCAGGCGGGGAAAATGACGCCGCGAGGGATGGGATGGAGGTGGGATGGAGGTGGGAGAGCGGACGAGGAGGGTCTGCAGGTCGCGCTCCTCGGCGGCGCTCATCAGGGCGTTGTCGTCCGTCTCTGAGAGGCAGGACGGGGGCATCGAGGCCGGAGGTGGGTGGATAGATGGGTGGGCGAAGGAGGAAGGGGAGGGCCGCGCCAGGGCGATGCTGGGGAGCGAAGGGCAGGGCTGCATCCCCCCGTCTCCGACCCCCCGACCTCCCATCCCCATCCCCCAGGCGGACCTTTGCTCTCCTCCTCCAGCTCGGCGAGCTGCTCCTCCTGGGCGTATCCTGTCCGGGGCGCACGGGAAAACCAGGGTCATCAGAGCCGGGGAGGGGGAGGCGCGCCGGGACGGACCGAGTTCGTTCAGCTCGGTGACGTTGAGCCGAGTCACGGCAATGTGGGCCTCTCGGGTCAGCTAAATAACCCCGCCATTGGGTGCCTGTGTTCCATGCCAGGGTGATGGAGACAGACATGCACCAGGGTGGCCAGGAAGTCATTCCGCTCCTCCAGGGTGGAGGCAGTGACCCGCACGGTCTTCGAGGCGAAGAAGAGGCCGAACTCGGGCTCGATGGGATCATCGGTACCATCAATCCGCAGAAGCTCTTCAATGGGCCAGGTGTGCGAAACGCGGGGAGCGTCCCTTTCGGAACTGCCCGGGTTCACCATGCTGATGAACTTTGCCTTATTTTTGACTGGATGGATGATTGGGGCCGCGGTAAGGTCGAAAAAACGTGCTGGGTCGCAGACTCGTAATGGCCACAAAAACAACCTTCTTCTTTCGGCTAATCTTCTTCATTTTTGTCGCCCGGAGGCATTTTAAAACTCTCTCCTCCTAAAGATCGAGTTGTGTCGAAACCCCGTTTTGATTCCACCACAAACCTGGCCACGGAAAAATTGAAGAACGTTTTGCATACAAAGTAGAGATAGTGGATAAGAAGTTTGGGGGCTACCCGCTCTGACCATGTAACTTTGTCAATGCTGTTTCCGCTGCTATGGGCTCTCCTCTGGTGCCTCAGCCTGGCAAAGGATGCGGCCAACGAAGAAAATGTGGAAGTGTGCGCCTCTCCGATTCCAAGTTCCTTTTCAGTGGCCCCTCATTCATATTCGAGTTTTCTGTTTTCTGAAGTCTGTCCCAACCTCTCCGGATTCCCGGTCAAACTTGAAGGCTTTTTGAAGTCTGTGTTTCCTCGTTTTGATTGTTGACTGTCGGGCAAGATCATCCGTTTCTACAGGGAACACCCTATTTCGAGTATCAGTCTTCACAGCGACGAACTACAGTTTATTTCTCGCTGGCGCAGATGTTTCATGGTATGTTTTATCTTTCACAAAGACTTCGTCCACATTGAGGTTGCAGCCTCAATCGAGGGTGTAATCGACAGTTCAACCGCTCTGTCTCGGTGGAACTCCGGATCGACCCCGATGTCACAATCAATCCAGTCTGCTCTTTTGAGAAACCGCACCACAAATTCTGACTTTGGTTTTCGGCAGGTGGTTGTCATCAGCAATGACGCTACAGGTCCCCAAAGAGCTCATCTCACCCCTCAACCTCCCCTTTCTTCAGTTCCCCTGAAGATGACTGGGAACCTGGTCTTCTCCACGACTTCATGCCCGAAAATCTCCAAATGCGAGGACTGCACCGACTGGCTCGGGTGCGGCTACTGCCTCTCGAGCCGCAAGTGCCTTTATGGGATGCTCACCGGCCCCAAGAGCGGCAACTGCTCCCTCGGGTCCTGGGGATATTACCTCGAGGACTGTGCCCGGATCTCCGTCCCGAGCCCACCCCCGCCCATGGTTCCCCTCGGTCTGTGGCAATCACCACATCACCACACGCGCGTAACATCGCCATTCCAGAGGTCATTGTGGGATCGGCCCTGGGTGGAGCCACTCTGCTGTCCTTCGCCATCTTCACCCTCTGGTACTTCTGCCTGCGCCGGGGGAGGGGCGCCCCAACTCAATCGCCGGGATCGGTGCCTGAGGTCCCCACCAAGGACCGCTCCGCCCCCGGGGCAGCAGCCGCCCGGCCCCTCGTGATCATCCATGGGGGTCTGCCTCCAGCCCCGCCGCCCCTTCTCACCAAACCCTCACTCGTTCCTCAGCGGGGGGACAGTCGACCATCCCGGTCGCCAGCCCGCCTCCGGCCCTGCTGCTGTTACCCCCGCCGGCACCTCCCGCCGGCACCCGCGCGACATCAAGCAGCTCGCTCCCCGCGGCCCGCCCGCACCAGCATCATCATCACCACCACCACCGGATGGGGTCCAGCCAGTCTCGCGGATCGGCCCACCAGGCCTCGCCGCCGCCTTCGCCCAGCAGCAGTCCACCCGCCCCCACACCGCCGCCGCCAGGGCCGGAGAGCGAAGTCGGAGAACCATCGTCGTTCTTAACCGGGCGAAATTAAAAAAAGGGACCGGGAAGGGAAGGGAAGGGACCGAGCCATCCCAAGGGAAAGAGGTGGCCCCTTCCCTTTCCCGATCCCCCGGGCGCCGCCGCCGCCGCCGTCTTAAAGGCATCGGCGGGACGATGCGAGCTGAACGGAAAGGAGCCAAGAGACCAACCGAGGGAAAGGCGGCCCAACCAAAGAAGAGGGAAAGGGAAGGGGAGAGGCAGCGAGGAGCAGGGCGCAGGGGCACGAGGGATGATGCCCCGAGGGGCGGCGAGAGGGGCCGGGGTGCGGGGGTTGGTTAGTGATCGGTCTCAATCATGCGGCTCATGAAGGGCACCGTGAAGTAGACGAAGGGCAGGTAGGGCTCGGTGCTCACCAGAGCGGCGGCCTTGCCGCCCTCGGGGGCCTGGGCCTGGGCAGCGGCAGCCGCGGCGGCGGTGGCGGGACCACCCGCCTCGGCGGAGTACTCCCGGACGAGGACGTCCATCAGGTGCTTGCTCTGCTTCCGGTGGGGCTGCAGGAGGGAGGGAGGGGGAGGAGGGAGAGGAGGAGAGGTGGTGAGCACAAAGAGCAGGGGAAACAGCTGCCATCCCAGGCCCCTTGCCTCCGCCCCTCGGGAAAACAGCATCCAGGCGTCGCCCGTGGCCACAACCCCGCGCCGCCCCGCTCGAGCCCCCGGACGGACCACAACGACGACGGCCCTGTAGTCGACGGGCAGCCCGTAGCGCAGGACGGACTCGGCGTGGCAGCGGACGACCTTCAGGTGGAACCAGGCCAGCACGGCCTCGGCGAAGGCGGTCCGGCACCAGCGCAGGAAATCGGCCCACTGCTTGCTGAAGAGCGCGTCGAGCTTCTTCTTCTCCTCCTTGTTGTTCTGCAGCGCCGCCGGGTCGAAGCTGAACTCACGGACGGTGAACCTGCCGGTGGGCGGTGATGCGAACATCGGGTCAGATTGAGGGGACGCGGTGCGAGGAGACGGAGGGGCATGGATGCGGTCATCACCCCCCCCCCCCCTTCCTCCTCACCCACCCAGAGCGGAAGAGGCGGGCCACTACGGACCGAGCCTGCTGGGCGGCCGTCTTGAACTGGGCGACGACCCGCTTGAAGAGGGTCACCGCGAAGAGGCCGGCCTCCTCGTCCTCGCAGATGCACCGCGACGAGCGCGGCACCACGAACTGGGCCAGGCTCTCGTACTTGGCAGCCCAGTCCTTGTACAGGAACCTGCCCCCCAGGAAAGGAATGAGGGACGGGACGGGACGACGGGACGACGGGGCCGGGCCGGGGCAGGCAAGGGAAGGCGAGGCGGGGGCAGGAAAGGCGCGGGGCAGACTTGGGGACGACAACAAAGAGCGTCGTGAGGTTCTCGCTCTCCACAACGTCGTCCAGAGTGACCATGTCGGCAAGGCTCCGAACGGCCAAGCTCCCACTGCATGGCAGTGACCGGGGTGGTGGGTGGGTGGGGATGGTATTTAAGGCCAGGATCCGACAAAGGTCCCCCTCCCCACAAGCTGCGCCCCAGGAAGCCAGACCTCGAGCGACGGTTGAGGGCAGTCAGTGCAGATTTCGTGGCCGAGAACTCGGCAACGCGAGCCTTCATGTCCTCATCGATCTTGGACATCTCCTGTGTTCGGTCAGCCAGCAAGGGTTCCGAGTGAGTGAATGGGGAGAGCTACCACTGAAAGCGGACCGTAGAGATCGACTCGACAATCTGAGGAATAGAGAGGCGGGCAGAAACGTATTTACCCTCATCCCATTGGAACTGGAAAAGAGACTGCTCCACAGGGGCTACCAACAAACACGATCCTCAAGCATCCCGAAAAGATGGGGGAAATCGGGAGACCTTGCTTCACCATGGGGGCGTCCTCGTTCTTCTGAAGTTCATAGAGCTGCTTCTCGATACGGTGGCAGACAAGCTCGGAAAACTGATCAATTTTCCCGAGACTATCGGCGATTTCAAGAAGGGTGTTCAGGGTCCCCACCTTCAGAGGAGGGAGGGTGATGGGGAAGGTATCAGCCAGGCCGGCGATGCGGGTCTGGAGCGTGCGGAAACCATCATCAGGAGCGCGACCGCCACGAACAGAAACAATCCAGGGAATTTCCATCTGTAAGTGTGTTCCGGGTGATGAGAGTCGAGCAAAGCTTTTTTCGCTTGCGCCGGAGTGCCCCACGGACAAAGCCTCAATCCTCGCGAGTTGACTGGCAGATCGGGAGCGTGTTCTTGAGTTCCCACCTTGTTTTTGTCTTCTCTGGACGAGAGGATACCAGCAAGAAACTATGTATGCCCACAAGATTGTCACGCAATCAAGGCGGCGATTTTATCCAGGGCTGGCAACATTTCGACGAGTCTTGGATCAGTCTGCATGAGCCCAATAAGCTCTTCCAGTTGAAGGGATCTATTTGCAACTTCGCGGATGGCCTGATCTTGGGCCTGAGTGCTCGGAATCAGATGATGACTGATCACCCATCGTTGGAGAGGCCCACGGGGATTGTCTCGTGAAGGTAGATGTGCAACCAAATCAAACGCATGATAAGGCCTGCCTGGAGTGAGTTCCACTTGGAGGTTGTTCGGCGAAAGAGCATAACCATGCTATGTGGGTGTTCGCTTCGGCGTTCAGCGAGGAGAGAAGAACGGACCATGATCTGTCGACGGGGTCCGAGGGCACCAAATGGGACGCCTCGCTCAACCTCCTTGTGAACTTGAGCATGAGCAGGGATCACATGCTCCGGGTTCCAGAGGCCCACTTCAACCGTGCATACCAATTCGCTTGCATCCTCGGGTACTGGTTGGTCGGATTGACAGAGGTGTTCAAGCAACGTGGAATACTCAAAAATGCAGGGGTGATAGAGACAACTCACTTCATGAGTCGATGAACAAAGAAAATGCTGGAGACGACGGTGAGACCGACCAAAAGGACGACCGGTCCCAAGACCTGGCAGGGCCCCTCCTTGGCACAGGTGTGTATCATCACGAACGACTCGATGTTTCGGGCGAGGACACCCGAGAGGGTGCTTGCAATCTACAACATTCTGGGGAGAAAGAGGGAGCCGAAAACAAACCGGAGGTGAAAGGTCCAGAAAACCAGAAGGGAACGTTTTTACAAGAACAAGGGCAGGGAAAACTAGAGAAATCGTTCTTGTCAAACTGCTGTGACGCAGGTGACAAACCTTCGTAGATATCGCCGTAAAGCCCGAGGTTCGGGTGCCTTGATTGGAGGCGAACACAAATCAGACAAAACGGCTGATCACAGAAACAAACCCCAACATGCATTCAAGCCCGAATTGTTGCAGCGGGAGCGGATCAATATGATCTACTAAATCGATTTGGAAGGCAGATTTCTCGTTTCCGAGAACCTCGGCATTTTTACGCAGCCGTTCCATCTTTTCAAGACAGCCCGGGTTTCAAACCCAGGGTGGGAACGAATTAAATCCGGCGGCGTTTTGCTGCAAGTTTTCGTTTTTTGGAGCTTCCAGCCTCATCTGTATTTCTTCCTGTTGGTGAGGGAACTGAACGTCCGATCACTGCACGCGGGCCACGGCCGAGTACTTCTCGCCCGCGTTCACCATCGGAGATCTCGCTCCACAACAGCGTGGACGAGGACGATCCCGGCGAACTGGCCGGAGATCCCATTTTTGCGTTTTCCGAATCCGAGATGATCGGACCGCCCTCCACCTCGGTCACACCCACGTCGGCATACACTCCCGTCGTCTCGCCAACCCCGCCGCCCCGTCCCCCCCTTGACGATGGGGTGCTCCTTGCCCAGCTTCCACCACCCACTCCCGCCCGCCCAGACACGCCGCCATCACCGCCATCTGGGAATCCATCCCCCCTGCTCTCCGAGTCTCGCCGCCGGCCCACCCCCGCTGCCTCGGCCGCCAGTCCTTTGCTGCCCGCCGCGACCCCCTTTTCGCAGGCCTCCGCGGAGACTCCCACACCGCCAGCCCAGGGGAGCCTCGGAGAGGACGAGTACGCCCCCGACTGGGTCGACGAGGGCCCCCCGCCCCCCGCCCCCGCCGGCCTATCCCCATCCCTGCCCGCCTCCCCCCTGCTCCCCGCGGCGACTGGTTGTGCTCATCCTCTCGCCCCCCCAGCCCCGGCACCGGCCGCGGCAACCTGTCTGCCAGCTCGGCCCGGATCGGAGGGGTCCGGAGCCGGCCAAGTGGGCGTGGACAAGGGTGGCCTGGCCGAGGTCCCCGCCGGGCCCGATGCCCCTGCCGCCTGTGGTCGGAATGCTGGTCGGGTCCAGCCTGACCGGGCGGAGGTGGCCCCCGACCGGATGGATGCGACTCCCGGGCAAGCGGAGGCGCTCCAGGCGAACGAGGAGAGGCCACCGGACCGGAGTGCCCAAGTTGAGGAGCAAGGGGAGGGTGCCGAGGAGGGTGCCGAGGAGGAGGAGGAGGAGGGTGCCGAGGAGGAAGCAGGTGAAGAAGAAGAAGAAGAAGAAGAAGAAGAAGAAGAGGAGGAGGAGGAGGAGGGGTGGGAGGAAGGCGATGAGGTCGGAGCTGCCGCCGGGGAGGAGGAGGAGGAGGAGGAGGACGAGGAAGAAGGCGGCGAGGAAGGCGAGGAGGAGGAGGAAGAAGAGGAGGAGGAAGACGAGGCCAACCGTGGTGATACCGGCTCCGCCCCCGGAGGCGGCACCCCGCCCCCGAGCCCAGGAGGCCGGCCCCGCTCGGCCTCAGCCCCCTCGCTGCCCAGCCCTTCCCTGCGCCTGCCTCCCGTGCCCTCCCCTCCGCCCGCCCGCCCAGCCCCCGACCCCGCTCTTGGCGCCTCCCTACGGGCGCCGCCGCCCTCCGAGCAGCCGACCGAGGAGCCCCAGTCGCCGCCTTCCTCGCCCACGGCGCGGCCCCGGCAGCCCCGGCCCGACTCGGCCCTGGGGGCCTCCATGGCCAGCATCCGGCTGCCCCTGCCCCCAGCTGCTCCGCCCGGGGAGGCACAGGGCCAGGAGCAGGCCGAGGAGGAGGCGGATCGGTACCAGGAGGACTTCGAGGCCGACCTGGCCTCGGCCCTGGGGGCCCTCACCACCCTGGCGGCCACCCCCGAGGACGTCACCAGCGCATCCATCGGGCCGGAACCGCCCCCCCCGGCGAGCCTGCCGGCCCTGGCCACGTCCGGCGCCCTGGCCGCCCCGGCCCAAGACGAGCCACCCCTCTCCCTCTCCCTCTCCCGCCCCTCCTCCGCGGGCCGCCGCCCCGCGGATGCATCGGGCGCCCCGACTCTGGAGGCCGTGGCCAACCGCTCGCTGCGCTCGCGGACCCGCCTCGTCCCTGCCGACAGTGACCGCGGCTCCCCCGAGCCGCCGCCCCCATCCCCGCCCACCGGCCCGCCCAGCCCGCGCCCACCTGGTGGTTCCCCACGCCCCCCGGCCGCCGCCGCCCAGCCACGGCCCATGGTGCGCCGCCCCAGCGGGGTCCGGGTCCCCCTGCGCGCACATTCGGCCGCCACGCCACGGGTCGGCCAGGCCACGGATGGGCCTCGCCCCCCACGCAGGCAGCAGCCGCAACCCCCGGGATCGAGCCCACTCCGCCCCGCCGCCGCAGGCGCCACCCCCATCCCCACCCCCACCCCCACCACCCCGACGACTCCCTCCGATGGCCCCGCCGGGGGCGGCGCACCCCCCAGGGCGCTCACCGCCCGACTGAAGGCGGCACCGGCTCGCCGAGGACCCGTCCCCGTCGTGCGGCCACGGGCCCGCAGCGCCCAGCAGCCGGCAGCGGGGCCCGCGACACCACCGTCATCATCCCCAGCGGCACCCTCCCCACGCCACCTGGCCCAGGCCCAGCCCGAAGCAAGCGGCGCCGTCCCCGTCCCCGTCCCCGTCCCTGTGCATGTCCCACGGCGACGCCCCGGCGCCGGGCACACGGCGCTCTCCGCACAGGCCGAGCTGATCCCCCCGCCCCGCGGCGGTATGCCCCAGCGCTCCCTGTCAAGCCAGGACCTCCACCCGCCGCAGCCCCAGGGGACGCCCGAGGGGACGGCGGCCAACGGGGCGCGGCGGGCCGGCACGGCCGCAACGGCGGAGCGGAGGTGGGCCGAGCAGGAGCGCCTGGCCCGCCGGGAGTTGCTCTGGGACAGCAGGCCCCTTCGCGGTCCGCCCCGGCCTGCTCTGCCCCGGGGTCGTCCCCTCTGCCCACCCGCCACCCATCAGCCCGCATGACACGTTCCGCCCAGTGCTTGCCCGTTCAACGTCCATGAGCACGCACCTCACCTACCTCATGGCTCCGCACCTGCCCCCACACCCACCCGCCTTGATGGCATTCTAGACGGGGAGGAGGCTCCGCTCCGGGCCCTGCCCCCGCGGCCCCCCAGCGAGCAGCACCCCGCGGCCCGGAGCACCGTCGACACGCGCAACCCGGCCTTCGAGGCCCGCATCAGGGCCCCCACAAGGCAGGGTCCGCCGAGGCGCGTCTTGGGGGGTCGTGGCCGGTCGAGTGGCCCGATGGTCATCCTGCCCCCCTTCCGCTCCCTGGGTGATGTGCAGGTTCACGGGCAACGGGGTCGCCCAGCAAGCTTCGCTCCGTTTCCTCGGCCGCCCCCTCCTACGACCATGTCCGGGGAGGGCTGGTGGGTCCGCCCCCCCGCATGGCCAAGGACTGCCCCGCCCTGCAGCGGCGCCGGCCCCACGCCGGGTCGGAGACGGCCGCGATGCCGTGGCTCCAACCCAACGGGGTCAAGCGGCGCCCGCTCGTTGAGGGGCTGCCCACGCTGGCGCCGCCACGTTCTCCATCCAAGGTCTGAGGAAGACCCAGGATTCCCGGGGTTGGACTGGCTGACCCTTTTTGGATTTCTGATCCCCCAGAGAGTGCGCCCACCACCTGCGGAAGATGTGACAGCAAGAGAGTCAGGCATCAAGCCGCCACTAGCGAGTCCCTCCGAATAATTTTTCGTTGTGTTCTCTGGACGGTCGATCGCCTCGTCAAGATCGCCTCGACGAGAGGTCGGCTCCACCCCGCCGAAATCCGACTGTAAACCAGTGTGAAAAAAAGAATATTCATGCAGCCGCCCACCCAATTTGTACCCTCCACAACTCCCACCGATCCCAATCAGCTCCCTGGCCATTTCCAACATTTCGGAGACCGATACCCCTCCGTAATTAGTGCCAACCAGCAGCTTTTTGAAGTCTGTAACACAGCACAGTGAGGCAGAGTTTTTTTACGAAGTGTAATCTAGGCTGGTCTACACGCAGGCCCATTGGACGAGAAAACAGTTCATTTGCTGTGTATCGCAGGAGCTGCGTCTGCATTCTGTGAAGGGGGGCTTCATTCCCACGTAAGAAGGGCATTAAAAGCTGGTGCCAGCTCCGATGAAATCCGACACGCAATTGTTTGCCTTACCAGCACATTGGGTTTCTCCAAAGTGTCGGCTGCCCTCAGCTGGGCCAATGATATTCTGGAACCCCGAACTCCCGCTTGTTCGGAAACAACTTTCCCTCACACGAGGTAAATAATCAAAAGGAAAAGACTGTGCGTGATGACGACGCGCTGACAAGAAGAGATGGCAGGATTCGCCCTTGTCCACCAGCCACTGCACCGGGCTGGGTCGGAATCGGTTTTCCGTCAGGGACAGAACCACTCTCGGCTTTTCTTTTTGCGCCCCGAATCGAGCTGTGTGCGGCAGTTGCGATGGATGGACCTGCCCCCCATCCTCATACTCCGGGCGCCAAAGATGTCTCGAACGTCTTCTCGCTAGAAGACACAACGCAACTCGTCAGGCAAATCACCGATTTCGCCGCCTCCTATCCGAACGCCCAGTTTTTTCACATCATCCCAGCCTCCACGCCGTATCTTCTATTTGATACTGCCGCGCTTGCCACCTTGGAACGCCAACGGCCCGAAGCCCCCGTGTACATCTCCAGTTCGCCGCCACCATCACCTCTTTCTCCCGGACGGCTCCTCCAGGGCGGCCGCCCCTCGCCCAACAAGCCGCCCTCCCATCCATCGCCTGCCAGCTCACCTCAGGCCGCATCACCCCGGTCTCGGATCCCTTTGCGTTCCTCCCCAGCGGCACATCAAACCGCTCCGGCGGCCCACGCCGATCCAAACACAGTGTACCATAATAACCCCTCGCCGCCGTCGACCCCACCCTCATCCCACCGCCCCCGTCCCACACCCTCCGGCACCAAGCCGGCTGTCCCCGGCTCCCCTTCAGTCTCCTTCTCCCCGCATCCAGCCGCCTCCGGGTCACAACACCCAGACGGCAGCGGCGGCTCCCTCCCTCCCCATCCCGCGCCCGCCCCCACTGGCGGCCCCACCTGCCTCCCCATCCCCGGCCCCAACCCACAGGCCGCCCCGCCCGCGCCTCCGCACATGATCGCTGCCTCGCCGCCTGGGATGTACCCCCCGGGCGAGCCTCCCCACACAGGCTTCCACACACCCCCGCGCACCCCACACACGGGCGGCGGGTTTCGGAGCCCCCGCCGCCCGTCCGCCGCCGCCGCCGCCGCCGCCACCACCACCCCGCTTTCGGCCTCCTCCTCGCAGCTCTCGGTCTACTCGCGGTCACCCCGGGCGCCGCACGGGGGCGGCGGGGGGTCCTCACCCCGGCTGGCCGACCCCCGCCCCACCCTGACCGCCCTCACGCCCCACTGCCTCACCCCCACCGCCCCGCGCTCCCCGCCACGCGCGTCCCCGCCCCGCTCCGGCCCCGGCCCGGTGACCTTGAGCCCCATGAGACGATACCGGGTCCGGCCCGAGCAGTCCCCGAACCACCAGCCTGCGCTGGCGGCTCCACCACCCCCGCCGACCCCCCTGACGCCCCTCTCCTCGGCCTCGATCTCCTCCTTCGCCGCCCCGCCGGCCGCCGTGCCGCCCTCGGAGCCGCCAACCCCATCATCGGCATCCTCGCCCTGGGCCCAGCCGCCATCGCCCCCACCACCGCCATCATCCCAGCAACGGGGCACCCCTACCCAAACCCAGCCACACCACCACCACCACCACCCCTCTCAGGAGAGCCACCACCACCGCCGCCGTCACCATCACCGCCGCCGTCGCGGGGCCGAGGAGCGGCTGAGCGCCACCGAGATGGCCCTCCGGTCGCGCCGCCACCAGACCCCCCGGCCGCTGCTGCTGCCCGTCCCGCCCGTGCCCGTGCCCGCCCCGCCCGACATGCCGCTCCAGAGCCGCCCCGGCACGGCCGGCCGGTGGCCCATCCGGAACCTGGTCCAGGACGTGCTGCACCACTCGCCCCGCAGCCACCTGCTCGTCCCGCCCGCCACGGGCGGCGCCCGGACGCCGTCTCAGTCGCCCGGGACGCAGGGACGGATGGCCTCAGCCTCGGCATCCCCCACACGGGCTGCCAGCCCCCACTCCCACTCCCACTCCGCCAGCCCCAGCCCGCCGCGCGACCCGGGCAGGGGAGGCGCCACATCCTCATCGCCCGGTCGCCGCACGAGCGCCTCGCCCACATCGCGAAGGCCCTCCCTCGGCGGCGCCGCCACCCCCGCCGCCGCCTTGTCGCCTCCCGCCGCGGGCCCCTTCATCCCCAGCAGCCCCTCACAGGCCGCCCGGGCCATCGCCCGCCCCCGGCCGACATACATGGCCGATAACCCATACGAGTGCGCACACGAGGTCGGCACACTGCCCCATTGCCCGCCCCATCCCCTGGGGGCCTGGGGGGGGGGGGGGGGGACTGGCGTGGGGATGGTCTGAATGACCGCGGTGTGGGCGGCTGGTGGCGTGTGGGGCAGGCGGAGCTGCGGGACCGGGAGGTTTCTCGCGAGCAGATCGTGGCCGTCAGCGGGGGCCGCCCCTGGCTGCCCAGCAACCCGGCCGAGGCGGCCGAGAGCATTCTGTCCGCCCGCCCCCCCGTCCCTTCATTTGGGCTGGTGGACGTGGTGGAGGATGGCAGGCCCCTTGCCTGTCTGTTTGCCGCCGTGCGGGGTGCGGGGCCACGTCGGCTGACACCCGGATTGCCCGCCCGTGGGTTGTGGGGCTGGTCTACCAGCCGCTCGCCGCTGCCGCCCCGGGAGCTGCTGGAGAGCCGAGCCGAGCGGAGCCTGTCCAGGGCCATGTCCCGGGCCCGGCTGGAGCAGTACGAGGAGGCCAACATCATCTGGCGCAGTCTGTGGCCGCCTCTCGGCCCTGGGTGGCTGGTACCCATGCGTGGATGGTACCCATGCGTGGCTGGTACCCATGTGCGGATGGATGGTACCCATGCGTGGATGGTACCCCTGCGTGGATGGTACCCCTGCGTGGATGGTACCCATGTGGTATTGTACCGTCCATTCCCCCATTCCGCGCTGTCCCATCGCCCCGACCCTGCCGCCAACGGTGCTGACTCGTGTGCTCTCTGCCTCCCCCCCCCCCTCCCCGCGACCTGGTGTGCTGTGGCCCGAGCAGCCCAGCTGCGGGAGCACCCGGCCGAGGTGGTCCTGCCGCCGCTGCACCCCGACCGCGCGGCGGGTGCCAACCCGAACGGCGTCCTGACCGACTACCCGGCGGGCGGGAGCCGGCTCGAGCGGGCGGGGATCTTCTCCTCGCCGCTGCCCTCCATCGCCCATCCCGTCCGCAGCCCGGCCGCGGGGGTCTTCGTGCCCCGGGTGCCGCTGGTCCTCCCGCCCCCGCCCTCGCCGCCATCATCACCCGCCTCGGCCGCCTCCTCGTCCCGCGGCGGCCTGTCGCCCCCACGGGGCGGGGCATCACCCCGGCGTCGATCGCCGATGAGGCCCGCGGAGACTGTGGGCTGACGGGACGTGGCGCTGTGCTTCTGTGTACTCGTATCGCCCATCGCCCCCACCCCCATCCCCCATTCCCCATCCACCTCCATCTGGGTCGTCATTCCACTCCCTTGGCCAAGCGTCGGCATGATCTTCGGTGGTCTCCACGACCGAGGGGAGGGAGCCAGCGCCCGATGCAGGGGCAGGGGGGCGATCTGCGAGTGATCCTCGTGGGATCGAGGGTTGGGTCCAGAAAACCCCCATCAGCCAGCCTTCGGCAGAGGCAGACACCCCAGGGCCATGAAGCCAGTCAGTCAATCAACCGGTGCGCCCCCAGCGGGGAGGGGGCGCGTGAGGTGGTTATCTGAGGGCCTCGATGCGGCCCACAATGCGGGTCAGCATGGCCTCCAGCTGGGCGGGGCTGTTCTCGTCTTCCCGCAGCCGGGGCGGCGCGTTGAGGGTGTAGTCGGGCCCAAACTAGGGTGGGGAGCGGGTTAGGCTGCTTGAGACGGGGCGGCAGGACGAGCGGACCGCCTCGAAGTCGGGGCACTCCTCGGGCACGTCCTCGGGCAGTTCGGCCCCCAAGAGGGCCCCCGCGCATCGGGTGAAGACACGGGCGGCATTGGCGGGGTGGTAGCCACCACCGCCCAGCAGCAGCAGCGGCCGGGGGACTGTCCGCATGACAAAGGCCACACAGCGGGCCACGGCCCCGGTGCTGAGGGCGAAGCCCTCCTCGCCCACCAGCGGGTCGCCCGCCACGGTGTCCGCCCCGCAGGTCATCACGACGTAGGCGGGCTGGAAGCGCTCCGCGGCCGCCCCCACGATGCGCTCGAAGGCAGCCAGGAAGGGGGCATCGCGGAGTCCCGCCTTCAGGGGCACGTTGATGTGGTACCCCCGACCCGGGCCGACCCCCCGGTCGGAGAGGGCGCCCGTCCCGGGGAAGAAGCCCGGCCCGTAGCGGTGAAAAGAGATGGTCATCACCCGGTCGGAAGCCACAAAGGCCTCCTCGACCCCATCCCCGTGATGGAGATCCGTGTCGATGTAGAGCACCCGTGTGGATGGTCCCCCGGCGAGGAGGGCCATGCATCCCAGGGCGGCGTCATTGAAATAACAGAATCCGCTGCCTCGCTCGGCCTGGGCATGGTGTCGACCACCACTGAAATGACAGACAGCCCGCAAGTCGCCGGCCTGGAGGTGGCGACAGGCCAGCAGCGTCCCGGCCACCACCGTGCGGGCGTACCGGTTCAACTCGGGAAAGATCGGGCAGTCTGGGAAAAAAGCAGGGGAAAGGCCGGAAACCGTGAGGAGGTGGAGGGAGTGAAGGACGAACAAACCCTCGAGAAGACCATACTGCAGCAACTCGGCCGTTTGCTTCTCAGTGAGGTGATCGATGTCGTAATTACTGGCCTTGGCAATGGCTTCAATGTATCCCTCGCTATGAAACTCCTTCAATTCACGGTCTGTGCACAGAGAGACGTTCGGATCCAGCGGTTTCATGCGACTGACGAGCCCATAGGCATCCATGAGTGAGTGCACCAACAGATCCCGGCCCCCATGCACAGGGAGCTTAGAGCAAATGCTCAGATACGCCGGAGAGTAGACGTAGCCAATTTCATCGCGAGGGGCGCGGGTGCCTGATTCCAGTGCGGACAACTTCGTTCACGCCGGGAGAAAGTGGTCATTCCGGCAAACTTCCCGGTCCGACCGGCCGCGCACTGAGCCATGGCCAGCGTCTTCCCGCGGTTACAATGGCCAACACAAAGCTTTTCACCCGTGTTTGTTGGGCCTCCACCAGAAAGGTTCCGTATGCTGCGGAAATTGCCGCTTTTCGAACAATTTGAGTTCCCGTCCTCGATTTCCATACACCCATGGGTCCGTATCGACTATTTTTGAAGGCACCCATCGAATCCCCTGCATAGAAAATGAATTTGCTCGCTCTGGCACCTGATGAATCTCTTTTATTCGTGGGGGTGCTCCATCGGATTTTTGTCTTTGACCTCGTTTGTGGCATGTTTGTAGAGAAGGAACCATCATCAATCATCACAATTCCGGGTGAAACGAGCCCCATAAATCAAATTCGCTGTGGGCGGCTCGGCACCGAGTCGTTCCTCCAAGCCGTGTATGATAGTGGAATGATTGCCATTTGGAGGACTACTGCGTTGGATAAGCCTCCGTTCTTTTCGCTTGTGTCAGCACTGCCTTTTTATTTTGACCTGACTCTTTGGACCTAGGAACACGAACGATGGGGGCAGGGGCGAGTCAACGTGGGGTGTGTCAATCTGTCCACACCAGCGTTTTGTCGCCGTCAGTGCGAACTCTTTTTTGGTCTCCGTCTTTGACCTGAAGGCTTCACCACCTCCGAGCAACTCGGACACTCCGCGCCCCCCACCGCCGCAGCCGACCGTCGCGGCCGATCTCCTCTTTCTGCAGCCTTCTGCTGAGGTTGCTGGGGGCGACTGGGCAGCGAAAAGCATTTTGCGCGGGCATGGCCATAACGTGCCGGGCATTGACTTCTCCTCTTGTGGGCAGTACGTTGCCTCGGTCAGCATCGACGCGACGGTTCGGGTGTGGGAAGTTTCTGGGAAGTGTCTCAAGGCATACAGGTCTGCGACTCCCCTCCTCTTCCCGCCCATTTGGCTGCTCGGCCATCGCCATTCAGTCCTTCGCGAGAATGGAACTGGGCCGTTCGGTGGTTTCCATGTTGTGCCGTCAAAATTCTCTCACTCGATGACCCATTTTTCCAATCCTTCGAGGAGCATCTTCGAGGTCTGTCTCGCCTTGGCGCCGGCTGCCTCATCCAGAGCCTGTTCCATTCCAGCCCTTCACTATTCCTCGAGGTCGCTCCCCGATGAGGGCCGTGCTGTCGATGAGCGCCCCTCCTCTCGGGAGTCAAGCCTTGCAGACGAGGGTGAAGAAGGCGACGAATACGCACAGGATGACGACGACGAATATGACGAGGAAGCCATTGACGAAGATCAGGCTCACATGCTTCTTGAGGCGGAGGAAGGAAATTTACGAGCCGTCCTGGCGCGGGCACATGCCGGGGAAGGCCTGTGAGTCACTGGTCGGAGGTCACCTCATCTTGCCGGTTCCCAGAGGGCATTGACGAGCCAACCTTCCGAGCCCTGCACAGGATCTTCTTGAACAGTGTTGCCCGGATCCGGCAACGCCTTGCCCGCGCCCAGCAGCGTCTCGACCAACGGCAGCAGCAAGGGCACGAGCAGCATGACGAAGAGCCCAATGTAGAAACTGACCAGCACGAGCAAGTCCAGCGCAGCCGTCGCCCTGCGCAACAGCAAACGGAACAGCGGACACGCCCTCATCCGCTCCCACCAACAGGGCAGCCAGCCCAGGATATGCCGCTTCTTGAGCAATCCGGTGGCCCCAATCCGTCACCCGCCCTGGAAGAGGGTGATGGTGAGTGCCCGTGCGGGTGTGGCCATCCTTTGGCCTCCGTCCATCCCCCAGGAGATGGGTGCTGCAACCAAGAGAAGCCTTCATGCCTGACTTCTCAACTCTTGTTGGTTGCCTCGAAGAGTGACCTTTTTCTGATGGAGTCCTCGACACTCAAGGTTCTGTCCCGTCTTAAGAATGTCATCCCGTCTGTTCCATCTGTTCCGTCACATTCGTCATACTCACGCAAACGGTTCACCACCCCGCAAAAGACGCTCACCAACCATGCCCATCATCTATTCGCAAGTCGATCGGCTCTCCTTCCTCGAGGTTGTGCCAGAGCTTTCGCTGGGAATCGTGGCGTCCCAAGGTAGTTCGCAAGCACTGATTTTCCGGGTGGTTCGATTCGCCGAGTCTGGTGACTATCGCCTGATTCCAGAGTGCTTTTTGCCACCGGCGCCCCTTCCAATACCATTAGCCGGCATGTGGGTGTCATCTCACCCCCATCCCGCGGTGCCGGGCCCACCACCATGCCACCACGCGTGCGTCTCACCTTTAAACGGCGGGAGCTCTCCTCCGATTGAGTTTGTGCGTCTTTATCTTCTGTACCTGGATGGGCATGTGTCGTGTTTTGAGCTGACTGCCGCCCTGGAACAAATCGTGCTCTAAACTCGTTTCGCCTCTCCGTCGTCGTCGTCGGAAGAGTTGACATCATACATCCGGGATCTGCATCTCCTCACAGGAGACACTCGCTGTTCCGCCGAGCAGAACCCCTCTTCAGGCAGGCTCACCCTCCGAAAAAGGAAAACGGACGACTTTTTTTTTGGGTTTTCATTACCTGATGACATTCGAGATGAGTTAGCATCTTTTTTTGCGATTTATCCTCAATCAAGGCTTGTTGCCGCTGTCCCGCTGCTTTGCTCGGTGGAATTTCCTCTAACCGACGAGAGCGGACTTCAGCCACTGTGCACACTCGTCTTCGGGTTGGGTTGCGAGTATCCCCAACGACCACCATTCATTTCTGTGAAAGATGTTCTTTTCCCAAAAGCATACGCCGATGAGATGGTCAATGCGCTTCATTTACAGGTTTGTGTTGGGTTCACCCATCACTTCCACGCTGACCACTGGAAATGCAGGCAATTTCCCGGCGCAATGATTATCTGCTGTTCTTCTTGGTCTCCGAGGCACGCGAGTATATCAGTGCCAACCGGTTGCGCGCCGCGTCAACGGCCGTGCTTTTTGACGGGTCCCAGGCCAACACGGCTCCGGCCCCGGGAGCAGTGGACCTCCCCCCGGCACGCCCGTCTCTGCTGGCCTCGACTCCCACGACCGAGTCGCTTCTGGCGCTGCAGCAGGAGCAGGAGAACCAGGGCGACGAGGGCCAGCCGCCGGCGGCCCTGGACGAGGAGCGGCTGGCCAAGCTGCGCATCTGGATGAAGAAGGAGACCCGGATGCTGGACCGGTGGGTCGACCACCAGAAGCACAAGGAGCGCGACGCCCTGCAGCAGCAGCAGCAGCAACAACAACAACAACAGCAGCGGGCCGGAGCGGGGGCCATGGCGGTGGGCCAGCGGGGGGGCGCCCAGAACCCCCCAGCCGCTGGGGCCCCGGGTGCCCCCGCCCCTGCAGCCACCGCATCCATCCCCAAGGTCCCCCATCGCCATCCGTTGCCCTGCCCCCGCCCTGCTCCCGCGTCATCATCTCATGATGGGCGAAGGATGCGAGTTCCGGGACCCCGGTGATAACGAGAGGGCGGGAAAATGTGGGATCTCTTGGGAGAGGGACGACATTACCTGCCCCCCCCCCCCTCCCCTCTTTCCTGTGCCTCTATCCCAATTGCCTTCCTTCCCCCGGGTCGTCTTCACCACACACCCGCCCGCTCTCCGGTTCTCCTGCTGGTGCAGTTCACGCCCCGTGCGCGGCACCTGCTTCGGCTGCTGTTGGAGGAGCTCACGCCCCCCGCGGCCCCCGCCCCGGCCACCGCCCCGCCCCGGCTCTCGGCGGGCACGGTCATCACCACCACCATCACCGACTGCCCCCCGCCCCCGCCCACCTACAACCGGGCCGACACCCGCTGGATGCTGGAGGCGACCGACGAGCGGCTCGTCGGGGCGGCCGTGGGCCGGCTGCTGGAGCGGTCCAGCCTGACCACCGGGTCGGAGCTGCTCGGGGTGCTGGGGCCCTACGCCCGCTGCCTGGTGCCCTTCGTGCGGACCGAGTCCGTCTCGCGGTACCACAACGACTTCGAGGAGCTGGCCGTCCTGGGCAGGGGCAACTTCGGCCAGGTGGTCAAGGTCAGGCACCTCATCGCTGGTCCGTCCCCCGAGGCCCATTATGCCCAGCCACCCGATGTCCAGATGTCCATATGTTCCTACGCCCATACATGCCCCTATGCCCATCTGCCCATGGGGCCATAGCTGTCCTGATGCCCATCTGCCCATGCCTGTTCGTCTCCCACCTGCCATCCACATGCCACCTCTCGTCCGCTCCGCGCGCCCCCACCCCGCCTCATCCACCACCCGCCTTCATCCCCCCCCGCCTCATGTCCCCGATTTGCCCACCCCGCGCCTGCATCGCCCCCCACCAGGGTTCTACTACGCGGTGAAGAAGGTGCAGCTGGACGCGTGCGACTACGAAGGCAACTTCCGCATCCTGCGCGAAGTGACCACCCTCTCGCGGCTCTCGCACCCCCACATCGTGCGCTACCACCAGTCCTGGATCGAGACCGTCGCCGCCCCGGCCGCCCCGGGGGCCCCGGACGCCTTCGGGACCATGGGCGGAACCTGGGACAGCCGCGCTCCCAGTATCAGCCCCCAGCAGCAGGGCGTGGGGCCCCTGGCGGGTGCGGGCGGGGCGGGCGGGGCAGCCGGGGGCGGGGCCCCATTCGGCACGTCGCCCATGCGGTCCGGCTGGACACCGGCCGGCTTCGGTCCGCAAACCGCCTTGAAAGGCACGGGGCTCGCCCACTCACCGGCACCGCCTTTGACGGCTCCCTCCGCCGTGCGCTCGTTCTTGACACGGGCGGGGCCTCGCCGCGTTTGACCAAGCAGACACACTCCACTCGAGCGGATGGGGGAGCACGAGCACGAGCACGAGCACGAGCAGAAGCGGAGATCTCATCATCGGCCCTCGTTTTGTCCCCTCCCCGTTCTGTCTCGACACACGCGCGGCCGGTCGCAGGCGCAGGCGCGGCTGCCCCCGGGCTGAACATGAGCGTCGGCGGCCCGTCGGTCCTCACGGCCGCCCTCGGCCGGGCCGCCGCCTCGGCCGGCGCGACCACCACGGGGCCCATGCCCATGCCCATGCCCCTGGCCATGGTCACCATGGCCAACCTCACCCCGTCTCCACAGACCGGGCCCCAGCCCATGCCCATGCAGGTCCCCGTGATGGGCCCGGGGATGGGCATGAACATGGGCATGGGCATGGGCCCGGGGATGGGCATGGGCATGGGCATGGGCATGGGCATGGGCATGAACATGGGCATGGGGATGGGCATGGCGATGAACCCGACCCCCTCGCCCACCTCGACGGGCCACTCGCCGCCGCCCTCGATGGTGGGCCACTCGCCCCGGCCCCACGGTGCCTTCCCGGGGCGCCACACGACGGGCAGCGCGCCCTCGAGCCCCGTCCTGCAGCCGCACGTCTCGCCGGCCGTGGCCCCGCCCCGGCGTGCCCTGCCGGTCCGGTCGCTGTCCAACCTGGGGCCCGCCGCCCGGCCGCCCCTGCCCCCGCCGCCCCCGCCGCCCCTGATGGGCGGGGCCGTGTGGGCCGTCCCGGCGGAGGAGCGCAGTATGGCCGGGGGCGGCCTGTCGACACGGGGGGACCCCGAGGCCAGCGGCGACCTGCTCTACGACAACACGGGCGGCCTGCCCAGCCAGGCCGCGGCGGCCCTGACCCCGGCCATCCCCGTGGGGGGCGGCGGCGGGGCCGGGGGCTGGGGCCAGCCCGGGGGCGGGCTGGGCGGCGGGGGCCCGGTGGGGCCTGCCCAGCCGCAGTACCAGCAGTCGCTCTTCATCCAGATGGAGTACTGCACCCGGACCCTGAAGCAGGCCCTGCAGGAGGACAGGCTCAGCCCCGACGAGCGCTGGGGCATCTTCCGCCAGATCGCAGAGGGTCCGCCCCACACCGCGCCCCGCACCGCGCGCCCCGCACCGCGCGCCCCGCACCGCGCGCCCCACGCCCCGCACCGCCGCAAGCACGCACTCGAGATTGGGATGACGGTGAGGCCGAGTCGCCGCACAGCGGGGCCGCGCATCCTGGGAGGGAGGGAGGGAGGGAGGGAGGGAGGGAGGGAGGAGGGAGGGAGGGAGGGAGGGAGGGAGGGAGGGAGGGAGGGAGGGAGGAAGGGAGGAGGGAGGGAGGGAGGGATGGAGGGAGGAGGGAGGGAGGGGGTGGGGGGGACGCATTCGCCGCATCATCCTCATCATCATCATTGTCTTTGTTTTCGCTGCTGCCTGCTGTCGGGATGTGGCGCTGGGTGTCTGGATGTCTGTCTGTCTGTCTGTCCGTCCGTCTGTGCTGTGTCTGGGGGCAGGGCTGGAGTACATCCACGGGCGGGACGTCATCCACCGCGACCTCAAACCCGGTCCGCCGCCTCCCCCGCCCACCCCCTCTTCTTTTGCCCTCCCTTCCCCCGCCCCCGCCCCCGCCCCCCAGCTCACCCCTCTGGCCCACCCGGCGTGGGGTGGCGTTCCCCCGTTTCTGAGCAGCCAACATCTTCCTGTCCGAGGACGGCACCATCAAGATCGGCGACTTCGGCCTGGCCACCAACGTGGCCCAGCGTTTCATGCTGCAGGGCGGCGGCGGGGGCGCTGAGGGCGGGGCCGAGGGTGGGGCGGCCGAGGGCGGCGGGGACTTCGCGCCCGAGATGACCAGCGGGGTGGGCACCTTCCTCTACATCAGCCCCGAGTCCGCCCCCCCACCCGCCCACCCGCCCAGTGCCCTTTGCTTGCCCACACCCGCACATACCCGCCCAGATGGGGGACCACCACCATCACCATCACCACCACCACCATCATCATCACCATCAGCACCATCAATCATCATCAGCAGCAGCAGCAGCAGCAGCAGCAGCAGCAGCAGCAGCAGCAGCATCAAACGTCATCAAATCGTCATCAAATCGTCATCAAATCGTCATCGTCCCATCACCCTCACCCCCTCACCCCCCCGCCATCCCTTCCCAGACAATGCATGGGCGAGACGTACGACAGCAAGTGCGACATGTTCTCGCTGGGCATCATCCTGCTGGAGCTTTGGCACCCGATGCGCTCCGAGATCCACCGCTCGATCGCCATCGGGGACCTGCGCCACCGCAACCGGCTGCCGGCCGGCTTCGAGGAGCGCTTCCCCGTCCAGAGCCGGCTGGTGAAGATGCTCTGCAGCCACGACCCCGCCCGGCGGCCCTCGGCCCACGAGCTGCTCGCCCTCGACCTGCTGCCCCCCGTGTACCCGCCCCCGGCCCAGGTCCCGACATCCTCCCCCCACGCATTTGTGTGTGCCTGCGATTGAATCTGCATGTTTCAAGTGCCTGGCTGGGGATCTGCTGTGTCCCTGTGTCTCTGTGTCCGTGTGCCCGTGCGTCTGCGAATGTGACTGGGGCTGTGGGGCTGTGGGGCTGTGTGGATGTGTCTTGCGCCTGCCTGCGCGGGTATTTGTGAGATTCTGCCGTCGACCCCGCTTTCCCTCACCCACCCGGGCTCTCCCCTCGGCTCCCTCGGCTCCCCGCAGCTGAACGAGATTGTCAAGCTGCTGCGGCAGGCGCCCCGGGCCCCCGAATGCACCCGGCCGCTGCTCGACGCGCTGCTGACCCGGACCCTGGCCGGCCAGCTGTGGGGCATGGCCACGGCCGAGCGGCCAGCCGTCTTCGCCCGGATGCTGTGGGACCGCCCCGACCCGGCCGCCGCTGCCGCCGCCGCCCCGTCGCCCCAGCCCCCGCCCGCCCCTGCCACCGCCGTTCCGGCCCCGACGGATGGGTCGGGGGCGCCGCCGCCGCCGCCGCCACCACCCAGCCCACGCGGGCGGGAGCCGCCCCCACTGAGCGCCCGCCAGCAGGCCACCCTGAGGCTGCTCCGGCATCGGGCCCACCAGCAGTACGCCCTGCCCGAGATCTACCTGCGGGCCCAGTGCTGCGACATCCTGCGGGGCGCCCTGAAGACCCAGGCCTTCGTCGAGGCCGACCCGCCCGCCCTGGAGACCCCCGCCCTGTGCGCCCTCTCGCCCGCCCTGCAGTGGCTCTCCCGCTGCATGTCCGCATCGCAGGCCGCCGACAGCCAGCCGCCCGCCTCGCCCTCGGCCTCGCCCCCGCCGCCCCCGGCCCCCCGGCCCAGCGGTGCCCCCGTGCCGCTGGCCAGGTTCCAGTCGGCCTCATCCTCCGTGGCCACGTCCTCCTCGACGGGCCTCTCCTCCCTCGGCCCCGGGGCCCTCTTCGCCACGCCCCCCCGGCCCACCGCCGCCCCCGCCGCCAGCCCGGCGCCGCCCACCGCCGGGTTCCGGGTGCCCCTGGCCCACGTGGGCGCCTACGGCCAGCCGCCCACCACCCCGCTTGCCATCCGCCGGTCGTCCTCCGCCTATCCCAGCGTCACCGCGGCCATCGCCTCCCCGTCCACCCCGAGCGGGGCCGGTCCCCAGCCCTCCGCCACCACCAGCGCGGGCCTGTGTCACGTGCGCCACCACCGCCGCCGGCACCGGGGCCGGAGCAGCCAGCCGGGGCAGTACCGGCCCACCCACTTCGAGCGGCACTACCAAGTCCAGGCGGCGGCCCACCTGCTGGGGCAGCACTGCCCTCTGCTGACCCGCGAGGGCCAGGTCTTCTTCCTTCCCGAGAGCTCGCCCGCCGCGGCCGCCGGGGGTCTGCTCTGCTCCGAGGCGGCCAGTGAGGAGACCCAGGAGGAGGCCGCCGACCCGGGGGCCCCCAACGCGGCGCTGCTTGAGCTGATGCTGCTCTTCGGGGGCCCGGCGGCCCTGCCCCCCAGCGGCCTGGGGCCCCCGGCCCTCCCGCAGGGACCGCCCCCGGGCGCCACCGGGGCCACGGGGAGCCTGCTGGCCCAGTTCGACCACCACCTGAAGCGGTTCCACATCGGGCACATCTACCGGGCATCCGGTCCGCATCCCCAGCACCATCCCCAGCACCCCCTCCCATCCCTCGGCATCCCATGGGGCGGTTCCACATCGGGCACATCGACCGGGCATCCGGTCCGCACATCCCTCGCATCACCATCCATGAAGTGGTTCGCCACATCTGCCGGGGCATCGGGCATCGGCCCAGCACCCACTGAACGCCACCCCAGCTGCAACAGCACCCGACACCCTTGCGAAGGACCGCCACCCGGCACGGAGGAGCGCCCCATTGGCACACCCACTCATTCTCGCCATCCCCCGCAGGTGTTCCCGAGGTGCCGCCACCCCCCACGGGCAGCCCGGGCCTGTTTCCCCACGGGCCCCACATGCGCTCCCTCAGCGGGGCCCTGCCCTCCTCGCCCGACCTGGCGCCCTGCCGGCCTTCCGCACCCCCAGCGGCGGGGCCTCTTCGAGGCGGCCGAGGCGCTGGCCGGCCAGCCAGGGCAGGGGCCCGAGGGCGTGGCGGGGCTGGGGCCGGGGCGGGACGGCGCGCCCGTGCCGCTGCTTGTGTGCAGTGCGGATATCATGTACCGGGCCAACGGGGCCATCCCCGAGGTGCCCGTCGCCGAGGTCGCTATGGCCCCCATATGCCCCCGCGCGCTGCCTGTGCCCGTGCCCGTGCCCGTGCCCCTGTGCCTGTGCCTGTGCCTGTGCCTGTGCCCGACCGGATCTGTCCCCTGGTCCGCCCGTTGCACTGTTGCCTGGGCCTGGGCCCCCCCGCTTCGTGGTGCGGCTGAACCACCTCGCCCTCTTCACGGCCTGTGGTGGAGCCCTTCGCCTCGCTCGCCCACCCCGCCCGGGCCCACTTCCTCAGGTCGCCTGACCTCCATCACCCCCATCACGCAGCACCCATCCCATGCACACTACTGACCCACATCCCACTTCGCTCCCCGCCCCCCCCCCCCCCCCCCCCCCCCCCCCCCCCCCCCAGAGTGGCCCAGGCTGACCAGCTGGTGGCGACGCTTGTCGACCTGCCCGAGCTGCCGCTGATCACGGCCCTGGTCCACCTGCGCATCCTGCTGCCCCAGGCCATGGACCGGCTCGCCTCCGAGGTCAACCCGGCCGCCCCGCGCTGCTGCCCGGCCTGCGGGCTGCCCCTGTGCGAGTGCTGCGGGGGCCCCACCCCGGCCACGAGCGAGAGCCCGCTGTTGGGAGGCGGGGGCGCCTCGGTGGGCCATCCCGGGCTGGAGGGGGATCTGCTTGGCCTGGGGGTCGAGCCGCCCGAGGGGCCGCCCGGATCCGGGGGGGCGGGGGCGGGACCGGGGGCGGAGCAGCGCGGGGGTGAGGACGACGACCCGCCGCCCGTGGGGGGCCCCATGTTCGGCATCCGGTGGGCCGACCTGCAGGCAGACCTCAGGGCAGCCGTCCCCGTCCGTTCGCCGGCCACACCTCCCGCAAATCCCCGCACCCCCGCACCCCCCACGTCCCATCTTGCTCCTCCACGCACGTGCGCTTGCTGATGGGGCGAGGGATGGAACGCATGATGATGACCGGGATGATGACCGGGATGATGACCGGGATGATGACCGGGATGGGATGATGACCGGGATGGGATGATGACCGGGATGGGATGATGACCGGGATGGGATGATGACCGGGATGGGATGATGACCGGGATGGGATGATGACCGGGATGGGATGATGACCGGGATGATGACCGGGATGATGACCGGGATTTTTGCTGCTGTTGTCGCTTGATGTCAATGCGCGCCGTCCTCTTCTCTTCTGCTGCCCCGACAAACCCTTCGCCCCTCAACGTCTCATCCCGTCCTTCGCATGGGGCTCTGCTGTCCGTCCGTCTGTCTGGCTCCCCGTCTGCTGCCTTCCGTCTGCTGCCTTCCTTCCGTCCACGCGTCCATGCAGCGTCTCGACCAGCTGTGCTACCTGCTCTCGGCCGCCCTGACGGCCACCACCCTGGACGTGCGCCTGGACCCGTCCCTGCCGCCCCCCGACCCGGCATACCACGGGATCTACTTCACCGTCCACGGGCGCATCGAACCCACCGGCAAGGGCCCCGCCGCCCCGGGTCCGCTGCCCCCCACATCACCATGCCCCTCCCTGTGTGCGCTCTCTCTGTGCCTCCGGAGCAGTTCATCTGAATTGTCTGTCCCCTTCCCTCCCCCCATCCTCCGCGTGGCTGTGCAGGCGCCTCGGGCCCCAGCGGCGCCCCCGCGGGCCGCCGGCCGGCCGGCAAGCAGCCACCCCGGATGAGCCCCGCAGCCCAGGCCGCGGCCCAGGCGGCCCAGCAGGCCCTCGATGGCAGCCAGTGGCTCCTGGCCGGGACGCCCGCCGGGGCGGCCGAGCGGAGCTCCGCCTGTGGGATGCTGCTGGGCATGGGCGGATCCTTCGATCACATGATCGACCGGGTCCTGGTCCGCCGCCCCCTTCAATGCCCCTCTTTGCTGCGTGCGACCCCGTCACGAGTGTGACGCGCCTCTCCTCCCACCATCCCTCGTGTGGTGCATAGTGGTGATTGGGTGACGGCGCGGTGTGATTGATGTTGCTGATGCTGCTGATGTTGACGATGATGATGCTGTTTGTCATTGTGTTGATGTTGATGTTGATGTCGATGTTGATCGTTGATTGGGTTATTGCTGATCATGATGGCGGCTGTCTCTTCCCTTCTCTTCCCCATCACAGGGCGGGGCCTTCGGGATCGTGGGTATGACCCTCTCCATGAGCGCCCTGACCATGCTCCTGCGCCGCTCGTGGGACCAGACCAGCGGCGTCGGGGGCCTCGTCGGCGGGGTGGCCGGGGGCTCGGGCGGCAGCGGGGGCGGCCTTGCGGCCGGGGCATCGGCGAGCTCGCTGTCCTCGGGCCCCTCGTCCGGGTCCTTCTCCTCGGGCCCCGGGGCCTCGCCCGCCCTGGTGGCCAGCCCGCTGCTTGCCGTGCCGGGGATGCCCGCGCTGCTCTTCGGGGGCGGGGCCGGAGGCCCGGGGCTGCGGGGCGAGGCCGACGTCTTGGTGGCGTCCCAGGGCCACGGGGGCCTCGTCGAGCGGATCTGCCTGGCCAGGGAGCTCTGGGAGGCAGGTCCGCTCGCCCCCTGCAAATGCCCCTTGGGCGGAGGAAGTGCAGATTGGGTGGAGTGGTGGCCCTGCCTGCTGCCATGCCTTCCTGTCAGCCCCCCCCCCTTCATCACCACCCGTGTGCTGTCCTGGCGATTGCTCTGCGGCTGGTGGCGCCTGGTTCCGCCCCCGCCCCCCGTGTGCTGGGCAGGCCTGCAAGCGGAGTTCCTCTACTCGGAGGAGCCCACCACCCACGAGCAGGCCACCTTCGCCCAGAAGCGGGGCATCCCCTACCTGTGCACCGTCCACCCGCTCCGCACCCCGGGGGCAGCCGCCGGGGTGGCCGTCGAGTCGGCCCCGCCCACGGCCCTGGAGCCCCTGGCGGCCGCCTGCGGGCAGCTCACAGGGCCCGGGGGAGGCATCTTCGGGGTGTCGCCCCTGATGGCCGGGGCCCGGTCGCTGCCGGCCTTCTTCCGGTATGTCGTCCGGCGGACCGACCAGCGCACCAGCGACGGCGGCTGGGAGTTCGCCCGCCGGCAGGCCGTGGTGGCCTTCTTCAGGGGGAAGTCCACCAGGCGCGAGGAGACCGAGGCCCGCAGGAAGCTGGCCTGATGATGATGATGATGATGATGATGATGATGATGATGATGATGATGATGATGATGATGATGATGATGATGGACCGTGACCCCCAGGCCATGCACCATCCACCCTCGCTGGGTCCTGACGATGATGGGGGGCCGTTCTCCAGGCCATGCACACCCCCTCGTCATCGCCCATCCGCCTGCCCAAACACCCCACCCCACCCCTCCCATTCACCCATCCATTCATACTCCCATCCATCGACCCCTCCGCGCTCCCCCGACTCCACGCGCTGGGGCCCGCCCCCCTTCTTCACCTCTCGGGCCTCCCCTCCTCCGGCCCTCCCGTCTCCCCTCTGGCGCGGATGCGAGCTGAATCCCCCCCCGCCCTCCTCCCCCTCCTCCTCCTCCATATTTATTTAACGCGGAATTGATGGATTGATGGATCGATTTTGCTTCTTGGCGGCCTTCCTGCTCGCTCCGCCTCCCCCCGTGTGTCTCCCTGTGCGGCTGTGCCTGTCTGCGTCTGTCTGTGTGTATCGCGATGTGTGTGTGTCGCGTTGTGCTGCCGATCGAATGCCTGCCTGCGTGGCATCAGGCGCCCCTCCCCAGCTGATGCTTGGCGCGGCTCCTTCCCCCCCCCCCCCCCCCCATCCTTCTCCCGCTCTCATTTCAAAACCTCATCTTTCTTGGGCACTTCCCTCCCTCCCCTCCCTCCCTCCCTCCCCTCCCTCCTCCCTCCCCTCCCTCCTCCCTCCCTCCCTCCCTCCCTCTCTTCTTCGTCTTCCTGGTTTTTGGGGCGGCGGGGCTTCGATGTCTGTCTGGCCCTCGGCCCGGTCTCCGTCTCTGTGCAACATGACGACCACCCCGTTCCCACCCCGCTCCCACCCCCTCAGGACAAGCAGCAATGGGGGGTAGCCGTTCGATTTGACAGACACAAAGGCATCCATTCCCAATCGGCGGTTGCCGTCTTCCGCCCACAGCGGCAGAGGGCCGTCTTCGGGGACGGGCGGCAGCAGACAGGGTGGCGCCGTTCGTTCGGCGCACGGTGGGTGGCGGCCCCACTGGGGAACAGGGGCGGCGCGATGCCGGAGGCTGGAAGGCGGCATGAGGCCCTTTCCCAGAGCCACCGTCCGGGCATCATTCGCAGGTTGCCAGCAGCCGCCGAGCCGGCGAAGACCTTTCGTCCGCGGACTGGTGATGCTGCGTGTGATGATCCGATGAGGGGAAGGAGAGCAGCAGGAGCGGCGGGGGTCCGCTCAGCCCAGCTCGATGACCACGTGGGGCTCCCTCCGGGGGCGCGGCCAGCCCAGCCCCAGCCGGTCCAGCAGGCCCCGCCGGCCGCCCCGCCCCCCGTCCGGCGTCAACTCGCGCATCTCCTCGTCGTCGTCCGCATCCGCCCCGCCCAGGACGAACCGCTCCCGGGCCGGCAGGGCGGTGGAGACCGGAGGGGCGACCGGAGGGGCGGCCGCGGGGCTGGCGGGTGTGTCGAGGGACAGGGTTGGAGCCGCGAAGGCCGGCAGGGGGGTGGACGGGAAGGACGGGTCGCCAGTCGTCGGGGAGGGTGCCGACAGATTGGTGGGAAGGCCCAAGGGGTCATTGAACGGGACGTAAGTCGAGGCCAGCGGACGCGGGGGCCGCCGCTGGGAATAGCGTCGGAAGAGGTCGTGGAGGTCGGCCTGGGAGAGAGGGACCCCGGGTTGGGTCGGCATTTTGTGCTGCTTGGCATGCAGCTCAGTGAGAATCGTGACAGTGCGCAGACGGGCGCGCGACCAATCGACCACCACGGGGTCGCGGACACCAAAGAAGGTGATGCGAACCCCACGAAGGCGGTAGTAAGTCACTTGCTCGCGGTGAAGATATCGACTAATCTGGCGTCTATTGGGCACACAGGGTGTCGCGAGATACTGTTGACAAAAGTGGCTCTCTGAATTTTGGATGCAGCAGAATGGGACCCTTATGAAGAGGCAGGACGCCAGGTTAAACTAGAGTGGGAAGGCACCATCAATAATCACTGTTTGTTCATCAGGACCACAGACCTGCCGCGGAAGAACAACATAGAGGTTGTGCATAGTCTCCCTCCATCTATCGGCGTCGATGATGCCCAAAAGCGCAGGGGGAACACCAGGCAGAAAAAAGTCGGTGATTTGGGCGGATATCCGGGGCAAAAGATGATAATCCCGCTCTGGGTTGTTCCGGAGAAGTTGGAAGGAGCGAGCAAACATAGTCGACTAAGCCCCGTTTGACAGGTAGCGTCAGAGCTGGCACGACTGAGACGCTCTGTCCTCCACCCACAGAAAGCCCGCCCCAACAAAGCCCAAGGTCGCCAATAAATATCCGGGGGATGTTCGAAACAACGATCCGAGAGAATCCAATTGGGGGAAAAGCCACGCAACGAGGGGGGGAAAAGAGGAAGGGAGAGGCGGAAAGAAATGGAGACGCGAGAGAAAGAGACGGGAGCGTGGAAGCGACGCCTCACTTCGCCTTCTCCTTCTTCTTCTTGCCGGGCGTCGTGGCCGCTGGTGCGGGGGTTGTGGCGGCCTCCTCGGCCTCGGGTTCGACGCGGCTCTTCTTCCTCTTCCCAGGGGTGGCGGCAGGGGCAGGGGCCTCCTCGGCCGGCTCGGCCTTCTTCTCCTTCTTGGGGGTCTTCTTGGGGGTGGGTGCGGGTGCCGGGGCCGGAGCCTCCTCGTCATCCTCCGCGACGGCCTGCTTCTTCGCGGACTTCTCCTTCTTGTGCTTGCGCCCTACTTGGCGGGGCTCCTGGAAGCGGGAAACGGAACCTGGCGGGGCGGTGGAGCGGAGCGGAGCGGGCAGGGCAGGGCAGGGGCAGGGGCAGGGCAGGAGTTGAGGAGACAAGCTCTCAAAAGGAAGCGCTGCTGACCGTGACCGGTGGGTTTGTTCACGTGCCACTGAATCTTATCGGAAATGGCTGGCTCTGGGACACTAGAACCCGCAGCTGGCTCAAAGGCCGGCGGGATGACATGCGAGAGGACGAGATGATGGGAGATCTGGGTTCCTGTGCGATGGGAAGAGGCGATATTCTCGGAACCTGGTGGGTGTTTTCATCAGACCAAGTTCCCAGTTCTTCTCTTCCTTGTTGAAACAGAGAGCGGAGATACTGCCCTCGGGGCATGCAGAGCACACCAAATCAGGGACCTTCTTCCCAGGACACAGAACAGCAGTTGCATGATCTTTCGGGAAAGTGATTTTTGACCCGTTCAGTGTGGCCAGATCGACCTTTTTTTGGTGAAGGGACGGACGCAATTAAAAGATGAGAATTCGATAAAAGGTTCGCGACGGACATCCCGTGGTATCCTCAGAAGCCAGAGTTCCTTCCCTTCCAAATCAGCAACATCCACCGAAGTGGGCTGTGTACAGGGCTGCAGGGCCTCCTTTTCCATTTGATGCAAAGAACCTCGTCGGAGGCCACTATTTCCGCGAACCGTGCGCAAGCGTTTCCTCTGAAAACGGCCACTCCCGAGTCTAAAACCACGATTCCGGCTCCGCCGGTTCCACCTACTCTCCAGTTTCAGCCCACAATTTACACAGAAGGCAATGGTCTTAGAATGCCTAATTAATTCTCTTTATAACAATGCCCGTTCAGATCCATACCCCTTCCTTAACCCCGCAACTACCACCTCGGCACCGAATCCTTTTGTGACTTCGTCGGAGCCGGCTCCTCCCCCGTTGGCCCCCGCCCAGCTCGCCCAACCCCCAGCTGCTCCGGCAGGTCTTCCTGTGGCTCCCGGAGATGGTGGGCCCCTCACTGTTGGTGATGCACACTTTTGGAAGCTGCGGTTCTGGCAACGTTACTTCAATGTCGATACGAAGATGGTTGGTAAGCGGCTGCTTCTCTCTCTCATCCCCATCACGGACGCTTTCTGGCGCTCCTTGAATGACGGGGTTCCGAGCTCGTCCAGTGCCTCAACCGCCGTGGTGGACCCAGGCGGGATGATTTTCCCGGGCGAGAAAGCCCAGCCCCCCGCGGCAGTGGCTCCGACTCTGGCGACTCGGCGCAACTCTGACTTGTCTGCGCGGCACTCTCCGCGGCACTCTCCGCACTCTCATCACTGGTTTCCCCCAGGTACGGCCCCTTCTGGATCATCACAAGTCTGATCTTTCTCATGGGTATCGTGGGCAACCTGGCGTCGTGGTTCGAATTCGTCCCCACCGAGGCCCAGCCCACCTGGCGCTACAACTTCTATGATGTCACCTACGCCACGGCCTCGCTCTATCCCTTCCTGCTGTTTTGTTCCGGAGGTCTCTGGCTCCTGCTGACATTCTGCCGGAAGGTCTGTCGCGCCCTGCCAGCCGCTCCGACCTCACCGCACACCCTCCCATCCAGCCGGAGGCACCTGCCGGTTCCCCGCCCGTGACATCTGTGCCCAACCCGACCGGGGCAAACCCGGCCGATGTCTTTAGTGCCCCGATCGGCACCCCCGCGCCAGCGCCCACCACCACCGCCCCCGCCGCCCAGCCCAAGGCGGGACCCACCACGACCGTCTCGCTGGTGGACATGATCTGCGTGGTGGGATACTCCTTCACGGTCTACCTGCCCGTGGCCATCGTCTCCATCCTGCCCTGGGCCGCCCTGCGGTGGGTGCTGATCGTCCTCGCGTGCGCCATGTCGGCGGCCTTCGTCTGCCGGAATCTCTGGGGGTCCGTCCGCCCGCCTGCCTCTCTCGCCCCTCTGCTGCACTCACCCGTTCTCAGGCTGTTCATGGAGGGCGGCTCGCTGTGGCGGACGGTCCTCTTTCTGGGCCTGTACGTGCTGGCCAGCGTGGGGATCTCTCTCTTCATGGAGTTCTTCTTCTTCGTCTACGCGTACGCCCACTAAGGACCCCCCCCCCCCCCCCCCTGCACATTCGTGGGGACCTCTTTTGTTTGTGTCTTTCCCCGCCCCACCTTTTTTTGAGCCCGGCATCAACTTGTTTGAGGATGATGGAAAATAGCAAAGGCCCCCCTCTCGTCTTTGTTGCTGTTACCCTGGGTCGTCGGCTCCGCCCTTCCCCCCGGGCGGCGGCGAGTGGGGCGGCGAGAACGCGATCGGCTCCAGCTGGACCAGCTCCGCCTCGTCGCTCCCTCTCTTGGGGAGTGGAGGCGTTCCGGCCACGAGGAGGGGCGATGTCGACTCGCGGGGGCGTTTGACAGGGCCCCGGTCGTCCGCGGTCCGGTCATCGTCCTCGGTCCACTCGTCGCTGTCGTCCCCGCCCTCCGCCCCCCGGTCCTCCAGGGCAGCAGGCGCCCCAGCAACCGGCGCGGGCTCTGGTACTGTCTGGGCTGCATTCGGGCCCTCTTCTGACAGCGCAAGTGGGACGGGCAATGGCAGCGGCAACGGCGGCGGCGGCTGTGTGTCTGCCGGCGTTGGCGGGGTGGTTGGCGAAGGCGGCGGAACCGGAATTGCTGCCCCTGGTGCCATCGGCTGTGTTTGCGGCGCGGGCGCCATCGGCTGTGTTTGCGGCGCGGGCGCCATCGGCTGCGGTGCCATCGGCTGTGTGTGCGGCGCGGGTGGTTTCGGCTTCGGTGGTGTTGGTGGTGTTGGTGGGGTCAGCGGTCGGTTGGTGGGTGAGCGCGCTGCCGTCGAGGCGGCCGGGGTACTGTCGGCCCCCGTCGGCCCCAGGTCGTCCGTGTCGTCGTCATCGAGGATGATCACCGAGGGCGGTCCACTGGCCGCTGCCGACTGGGACTGGGCACGAGTTTGAGTGGGGCGGGGCGGCTGAGAAGGAGCGGAGGCGGGCAGTTGCTGGTCGTCTTGAGGTGGAGAGCTTGGGATCGGCTGCGGTTGAGAGGAGGAAGGCTTGAAGAAACCCGACTGTAATTGGGTCTGCTTTTTCTGAGCTGGGGCAGGCTGCCGTTGGTGGGGCAAGATGGGCTCGTGGAACGCCTGATGGAGCCGCTTGGCCTACGGACGGGAGAAAAAGTGGGCCAAATGGTGACAAAACGCAACGGCGGACCTTCTTGTCGCCCAGGCCACGCAGGACAGAAAGCGCGTCGAGCGGCGCACGGAAGAGTTTCCCCAGTGTCTGCGCGTCGAAAAAGAGACGTTGTTGGAGAAATCCTGATGGTATTTGGGTGTTCGACCGCGTCGCCAGACAAGAAAAAGGAAGGAGGTTGTGGCGAGAAAAAAACACGAAAAACAAAAAAGCCTCTGGGTGACCGTTACTCTTCTTTGGGCTGTGGTTCTGTCTCCTTCCCCTTCCGCTTGACGAGGGGGAGAGCAGTGCATAACAGGATTACAACCATCGGGGAACTGGCAGTGCACATGAGAGTGAGTCGGTAGAGGCGTGAGGCACTCTCGGTCACGAGTGCGGCAACCACAATGTAGGCAAGTGGAACGCCCACGAGAACAAGAGAGGGGAATGCGTCGCTCCAGTGATCGGCAGCGAGCTGGACCCTTGCCCGCAGTGCCATGAGACAGGTGACAAGAGAGAGGAGAAAAGCGATGGACATGGACACGGTAAAGTTTGTCAACTAGATGTGCGAGAGTTGAAAAGGTGACGCCCAACGACAGTGACAAACCGCGTAACTACACACGAACTGCTTAAAGTAAGTGATGAGAGGGAGCGCTGCCCCAAGAGAGAGGGGTATGACGCCGAGGCCCCAGTACATGTAGCGCAGAGGGGTGACTGTGTCCTCAATCACTCCAATGTGGTAAATGTAAGGAACTCCTCGTGGGAAAGGGGGCCACTAAAAGCGAAAGCAGCCGAGGTTGAGAAAGGACGGGAATGCGGACGAACATCGATGGTGTAGAAAAAGTAGAAGACTGTGGGGATGACGAACCAAGAGAACAAATTCACACAAGGTATTTTGATCCATTCCAGTTCTCCCTCGCCAACTTTGCTGGTCAGAGGATCCAAGGCAAAATCCAAATTGAGCATGACGAAACCCGCAAAAAGGTATCGAGTCCAGGGGGAAAGGGTGGCGAATGCAGCCTCGGCCACCATGATCGTCGAGTAGATAATGCCACTCCAACTTAATCCGACAGTTAGAACAATCCGGCCCAGAGAAAGCAGGCTACCAAAGACCACCATCAGTGCGTAATTGCAGCGGGTGTATGACCTGTTCCAATCTTTAGGAATGGCAGTGAGATGCGAAATAATCACAGCATTCATTTCAATCAACGTTCCATAGACTGCAGAAAGTCAAAAAAGCCGGAAGAAGAGCGAGACAAACCGCCCAGGATCATGAAGAGGAACAACCGTAAATATGGATGGGGTCGGGTGAGAGCGTGCAGAAAGCAAGCAGCAGCAACCAAGGGGGTCCCAATGACGTAGCGGAAAGACAGGTAGGTGAACATGTTTGTCCCTTGTCCCCTTTTCCGGCGTCGAATCGCTCCCCGGGCAGAAGAAACAAAAACAAGAAAAGCAGACCTCAAAAGAAGTGGCCAAATTGGCGACATCATTCTTGTTCACAGAAGGAACTTGTGTCAAGCATTCGGTCACCTAAATTCCAATGATTTATGTCACGCTCCGCGCAGAGTCTCAGACCTTGGAATAAATCCCCTCGTCCGACTTCCCCTGGATACTTTCTGCAGAGCGATCTTCGAATGCTCTGTACATCTCGAGATATTGTCCTGCTTCTGAAAGGCTGGAATTCAAAAAACAAAGAAAGTTCGCATCTGCTCAAAGCAACAGGATTGTGGCCGACCTCCACGCGAGAATCAGGGTACTCTGAAAGTTGATCGTCGTCAGAGTGATTTCTTCCAACGAAGGACCAATGTTTTCCTTGGAGAGAGAGACAGTGAGCATGCAGCAGGGATGCTGGCGTGGCCAAACCTGTACATCGACGTAGCACAAGACGACCTTGAGCCGGTAGAAGTGCGGGCCCAACTCTGCCAGTCGGGTGCGGAGGTATTGTGGATGGAGCATGTGATACTGCAGACTGATCAAGTGATTCCAGAAGAAAATCTCAACAAGCCCAGACCTCAGGAAGAGCGCGCATGTGGCCCGGCCCAGCACAAAGTCCGGAATGACTCGGGCGAACTCGGTTTTCATGATGTGGATGTGGCCAAGGAGCGGGTTGCCACGCTGTCGGGTGGACACACAGATGCAGTTGGCGGCTGGGGGACGTTCGGGAGCCAGGAGCCATGCTGTGTTCGGAGCAGCCGAGCCAGCTGGGTTGGGGGGAACATCACGGTCGGACGGGGGCGAGGTCGGTTGGGGCGCAGAGGGAGTGGGGATGGAAATGGGCTGGACAGAGGCAGCGGGGGGAGCCGGGGGCTTGATGGCGATGCGCATTTTAGAGTTAATGTGAAAACGACCACCAGAGGACGAAGCCGAAGCCGAAGCCGAAGCTGAAGCCGAGGGAGCGGGAGCGGGAGCGGGAGCGGGAGCGGGAGCGGGAGGAGGAGAGGGAAATGGAGGAGATGGCGCCCGCTGAGGAGAGATTTGAGGTTGGTGGGAATCGGTGGTCCGTGATGGGGGAAGCATCAATGTCGGTGGAGGCGGCTTTGGAACAGTCAAAACCGAGGGCGTGTGAATCAAAGCGTCCTAAGGAATCAAACGTGACGATCCCAAAAATTGGCGGTCGATCTGACATGTGATTTCTTAAGAATTTCTTCATTCTTCTTCGATACAGCCGCCGCCGATGGAATTAAGAAAAGAGGACGCGACGTTTGCCCGTCGAGATAGCGTCTCAAGCCCCTTGTGTTCTACCGATTTTTCCGGCATTTTTTCCCCTGCCCTGGTCTGCTTGGCTATGGACTTTGGACGGCCTCCAACGGGAGGACCCTCCCATTCAACATTCAGGACCCGACTCGATGGCCATACGAACTGCTTCGAGCCCTGATGGGTCCTGAAGGCACCCCAGGCTCCCTCCGTGTGTACATTTCACTTCTTGGACTCTCGCGCGCCACACGGAAGGCCATTCGCGGCACCCTGCGGCATATTTCTTTTGATGTTGACATCGACTCCGAGGCCACTGCTGATGATGATGAAATGATCGAGTCTGATCGGCTGCCCACACCCACGGCTGATGCCCTGGCTGCCTTGGTTGGCCCCTGCCGTGGCCTCGTCGAGCTCTCTCTGTCCGATCACGAGCAAGCCCTGTGGGGCTGCGGACGCACCGAGGCCGTCTTTGGCCCCTGGGTCGACAAGGCCTTCTCCGGCCACACCCAGCTGGCCGTGCTGCGCATCCCCCGTGGTGAAGGGGTGATGCCGGCCATGCCACGCATCCTGGGGCACCTCCACAATCTGGAGGACTTTCAGATGCACACCATCGAAGCTGCGATTCCGGCTGCGATCCTCGATGCCCTGGTACGCTGCTGCCCCCGTCTTGAGCACCAGAAACAGGGTACTGTTTACTGCAGTATCTAAGTATCTACGACGTCTTCGATCGATTTGGCAAATCGATGAGCGGTCAGTTGTTGAACTCGTTTTAACTGGTATCATCGTTTTCATCTCTTAAAGGTCAAGACTCCACCCCAAACGCCACCTCACTTGTCCAGGTCATTTCTCTTTCCTTTTCATCTTCCCGCTCCCTACAACCCACATAGTCGCAAAAAAATTCGCTGGATCACCGAGATGAGCCGACCTTCTCTGTCACCCGCGCAGCAACTTTGTCTGTAAGAACCAGGTGATTGGTTGAAATGGTTGTCTGAATTGGTGTTGAATGCGGTTGTCCCCGCATAAGGTGTCGCATGCGAGCATATGTCAGGGGCCCTGTATGTGGAAAAACGAAAAAGACCAAACGCCAAGTTGATTTATTGAATCGAGCTCAACTGGACTCATCGGCAACTTTTTTTCCGCATCCACCATCCCAAATACCCACTTTTATCCCTCGCATATCATCACAATTGATCCCTGCTGCCAGACATTAGAGCCCTTTTTTTGAATGGCGGTCGGACATCCACTTTCTCATCATCCGCGGGCCGGACCCAATCCTAGGGATACGGGCGCATCCCGATTCTTTATGTTCACTCCCCTCGCAGGAAGGAGATGATCGCGCAGCCGGCGTCTTCCCCTTCAGGAACCGGCTCTCAGCCATCAAAGACCGCTGCCCTCTCCAGTTGCGCTCCTTTCGACCCGTCAATTTTCGCCGCGGGCCTACTGGATGCTCTTTTTGAACGGCTCCTCTTGCCGGAGGATGTCGCACAGACGGAGCCGTTCAAAGCCCACACGCCGCCCATCACAAATCATCGCATGTTTGTCAAGAAAATCCTGGCTTGGCTCCAACCGAAATTCCGCCGCCCTCCATTCGGCACTGCATCCGGATGTTCGGCTGCTGCCTTCTTTCCCCCCAATTATGTCTGTGCTTGCTTGTCTAAGGGCGCTGTTTCCATTGGCTGCGGGATGCCTCTTGTTGCACACCTCACTCACTCGCATACGTCCTCTCGGCCCTTGCTTCTGCTGGCTCCGTCCCATGGGTTTGGGTAGCATTCAGTACTCCTCACGGCCACGCTGGCATCAACATCGGACAGCCAGGTCTACATGGAGCAAGAGGGGCGCCGTTTCCCGCTGCTCCATGTCGAGGTCAACTCGGGCAGGCAACGAATCCGTCTGTGGTGACTGCTTCTGTCTGTGTCTGTTCCCGGGCATTGGCGCAGGCTCTGGGTGTCATTCCACTTTCCGGATCCACTCCCCGTCTCGTGGGATGCGTTTTCTTTCTCCGTCCCCCATCCGTTGTCCCCCCCCCCCACCCACCCCCATTCTCCATACCGCCGGCCCTGTCGGTCCCCGTGTTCTTCATACTCTGTGCTACATGCGACCTGTGCTACGTCTCTGGCTTTCCCGTCCCGTCGTCGTTCCGTTCGGCGTCGATGTTCGTCCTCGACATTCTGTTTGCGCACCCAATCGAAAAAGGTCTGTTCTCATGACGCTGCCATCCAAACCATGTGACAGACCCCTTGTGAGTCTTGATTTCCGTTTCGATTGGACGTGCTCTTCCTCCGTTTGAGCGCTTGACTATCGCCTGCGTCATTTTGGACTGATGGCACTGCTTGATTCTGGCGCTTCCCTCGTGGACGATATTATTCTTGCTCTCTTGGGATCAACGTTTCGTTGCCACCTCACTTGGATCTTTCTTCTGAGCCGGCATCGATTTTTTTGGATTCCCACCCACCCAGGATCACAAAACCAGTCCCTCTATGGAAATGGGAAGGGTTCGCTCTGGTTGTTGTGGGGGGATGAATGTTGCTGATGAAACGTCTCACGGAGGAGTCGACGGTGAAACAGCCGCGAAAGTCATGTTGCGTCCTCCCCATTCCGATTTCAATCTTTGGGTCTCTGTCGAACTGGGCACTCGTTGACGTCTTGCTTTGGGTGTTTGTGCAGAATCGATTGGACAACTCATTGTCAACACCTACTCGAGTTGCCTCGGTGTTTTCTTGCACCACCCGGAGATTGGTGCCCCATACGAGTTCTTTTCCCTCTACATCGATCCCGAAGTCTGTGCGCTGCCCTCTCCCTGCCCCATTCATTTGCCTCTTTGGCAGGTGTCCCTGTTTCTGAAGAGCTACATCAAAGTGGAATTCGGGACTGGCCAAGAGCAGCACTCGGTTTCATTCCAATCCGATCCCATCTGGCTGGGAGCCACCGGGCAGATGGTCTGTCCTGACTTTGTCGTGCGTCTCATGAGCTTGTCCCCCGTGATTCTCCCAGGAGAACGAGTCAGATTCGCTGGGAGGGGAGGGAGGGAGGGAGGAGGGAGGGAGGGGAGGGAGGGAGGGAGGGAGGGAGGAGGGAGGGAGGGAGGGAGGAGGGAGGGAGGGAGGGAGGGAGGGAGGAGGGAGGGAGGGAGGGAGGGAGGGAGGGAGGGAGGGAGGGAGGGAGGGAGGAGGGAGGGAGGGAGGAGGGGGAGGGAGGGAGGGAGGGAGGGAGGGGAGGGGAGGGGGGAAGAGGGATGGAGTTGTGTGGCGAGATTGCGTGGTCCTGTCCAACCTGCTTTGATCCATCCCGTTCCTTTTCTTGTTCCACGGACCCGCAGCTTGCCGCGATGGAGACGGAACAGATGCCCACCCAGCTCGCCCTCAGTGAGGAGGCGGGGCATCCGGAGCCCGTGTCGCGCCGTCCAGTGACCCGGTCCATGGATGTGGACCACGGTCGCGGTCAGAACAACGCTGCCATCGCTGCCACCGCTGCCGATGCCGATGCCGATGCCGATGCCGATGCCGATGCCCCCTCCGATGCCCCCTCCGATGAGGCCCCCGATCCTGCCGAATTAGCGCTCCGAAAATTCGGAGAGCGGCTCCTGGACGCTGCGCGGTGCCAGTTTGGTGACAGTCTGGTGCCCCCTCTCGGCCTGGCCGTGGCATCTCTTGGGCGCCTCTCGGCGCTTACGTTCAATGCGGACCCTGCGAAGGGCACTGGCGGCTTTGGCGTGCTCCCCAATGCGGTCCTTCTCGAGGGCATGACGGGATGGGAATTCATTCCATCCACTGGCGGTCTGACCCCTCCGCGCCGTCGTCGCTTGTGATCGGCTGCACGCGCCAGACACGCCGGCCACCTGTGCAAATTGCAACATTGTGTCTCCCTCGTCGTCGTCGTCCTCCTCCTCATCATCATCATCCAATCATCATCGTCCAATCATCATCATCCATTCTTCCAATCATCACCATCCAATCATCATCATCCTCCTCCTCCTCCTCCTCCTCCTCCTCCTCATCCTCCTCATCCTCCTCTCGTTGTTGTATCCGTGCAGCACCTGTGCAAATTGCTCCACTTTCTCCTCCTCATCCTCTTGTTGTTGTTGTTGTTGTATCCGTGCAGCACCGGTGGTTGCGCGCAGCCTTTTCCGTGCCCCTGAAAACAAGACGGCAACCGGTCTCGACCCTGCGGCCCCTGGGCGTCCTTACCTCAAACTCGTCGCTCGAGAAGTCTACACCGCCCAAGAAGGCCAAGCAGGCCAAGAAGTCACCGAGCGCAAGCCCCAGGCCCGGATTCTCCGAGAGGTCTGCCCATTGAATTCCCTTCTGTTGCACTGGCGCTCGTGTGGGCTCTTTTGAGTTGTGCCTTCCGTCACACTGTCACCACTGCTCCCTCCCGGAGTTCCACATCCCGCCACGACGGCAGGTCCGCACGCTCTCTAACGAGCCTCCCAAACGCTTTCAGTCCCTTTCGTGCTGGATCCCCTGTGTTTTTTGGGGATTTGTGTTTAAATGATCAATGCAACCACACCACCTTTCCAGTGGAACATTTTTGGCAAGGTTTTCCGATTGACGCTCTGGCCGGACTACGGTCCGAGTCTCAGTCGGACCTTTTCCTGGCCGAGGTCGCCGGAAGAGGTTGGTTGCATCGCCCGGGCCCTCGTCTCCAAAGTCTACGAATTGGCCAAGCGGGGATGGGCCCACTGCGATATCAGGCTTTCGAATCTTTGCTATGACTACGCCACTCGCGAGTTAACTCTCATCGACTACGACCGAGCAAAACCCTTCGACGGCGAGGCCCCCAAATGCGTGCCTGGCCCGGATGTGCCCCCGGTCTGAAGCGCTGCTTGCTCCCGGCTGATCAGATGTTCTTTTTCCAGACCATCTATCATGCGGGGCCCCTCACTTTACACCAAACGAGTCTTGTGCTCCTTGCCCTGGCAGAACCTGATTTCCCCATGCCTGCCGACTACCTGATCCCGCGGGGGGCGGTCGAAATGGTGACGCGCCTCGAGATGCGCCAGCAAGTTGGCCCGATCCTGGGGATGCTGCTTCCCCCGAATTATCGCTCAGTGACTCCGAGAAAGGCCCTCGAGTGTCTGGCGGCAGCCGCCGCCATCGCCCCGGCACCAGTCGCCTCAGCCACTGTTGAGGTGGAAATGCACTTTTGACACGGTTTTGCCGTCCCTGTTTTTGTTTTGTTCAAAAAATGGTCGTATTAGAAGGAGTTGAAACACAGAGGGGTTTATGGACTCACCTTGGTGACCACAAAGCAGGAGGGCGATTCTGTCCACCCGGACTCCCTCCCGCCCGTGAGGATTTCAACGAAAACGAATTGGAGTGAGTGGTTCTGCTGGGCGAGGTGACGGCCCTGCACGGGACAAAAAAGGTTTCTTCGTACAGGCGGGCAGGAGGTCATCGATGGGAATCGATGGAGTGGGTCTTCCGAACGAACGATTGCTGAAGACGGAGGTCAGATCCGCGCCCTCACGGTACTCTTCATCCAGGTCCTCCTCCTCCTCCTCCGCGTCCCTTCCTCCCCGTCCTCCTCCTCCGCGGTGGCCGTGGGCTGGTGATGTGGTGTGGGTGTGAAAGAGAGCTGGGAGGTGTGAGCCGGAGGGCGCGTCATCGATCGCCCAAGAAACATTCGTTCACGATGGGCAGCGGAGTGTCCAGGGCCGCGGGCGGGACGAAGGTCGGCGCTGACAGGATGGAACATGTATCACCCAAAAGGCTCTCGAGGCTATCTTATTTGATCTTTTTGCGCTTCTTTCATCCTCAGTTCATTCACTTGTTTTCCGTTTCTCTTGCGAGGAAGTCTTATCCAACAAAATGAATGACTTTCTCGGCCTGGAGTTATCATACGGCCCATTTCCAACGCGCCCCGATGCGCCTGAAAATGACCATCAGGTTTTGGTGGCCGCAACAATTACTGCCCCATCGATCCCCGACATTGATCGCGTCCGGGGCCCCGTTGATTTGGTCGCCGTTGTCGACACAAGTAAATCCATGTCAAATGAACTCTATCTTACCAATCGCAGTAAACTGGCCCGCGTCAAGGCATGCCTCGAACAAGTGGTCCCACAACTGACGGAACAAGACCGGTTTGGGGTGTTGCTTTTCGCACAGGAAGCCCGGCCCCTCTTTCCGCTTACCTTCATGGAGCCCTCCGCTCAGGTCTGCTCACCCCCAGAGCACCCGCCCGCACCGCCCATCCTCCCTTAGGCCATGGCCAACAAAGCCCTCACGGAGCGGTTCGAGAACCCCCCCGGGGGTGGCACCAACCTTCTGAACGCTGTCCGGGAAGGGCTCGAGGAGCTCCTTCGCCAGCCGACGTCTGCCTCACCCCACGCCTCCATCCCCCTCACCTCATCTCATCCGCCGGGTGCAGGCCGACCACGCCCCGGACGGCCTCGGTGTGGATCTTCTCGGACGGGATGGACACCAACCTGCGGCAGGACACCCAGTTCGTCGAGCGCAGCGCCCGCTCGGTCAACCGGCCCACCACATTCGCCGACATCAAGTCCGCACAGGCACGCACCCGCACATGCACACATGCACACACCCGCCGTCATCATCATCACCACCACCATCACCACCGCCACCGCCACCATCATCATCACCAGTCGCATCCTGATCATCATCATCATCATCATCATCATCATCATCATCGCCACCCTTTTTGTTGTGGGCTCGCACCTTTCCACCCCATCCATCCGCGGCCAGTGCGCGGATCACGGCGCTGATGGGCGAGTTCCGTGCGCGGCTGCCGGGCGGCTTCATGGTGCACTGCTTCGGCTTCGGCAACCAGCACGATGACGTCGTCCTCAGGTCCCCCGCCACCCCGCCACCCCGCCCCTGCTCCTGCCCCCCCCCCCCCCCCCCACCCCCCACCCCCGCACACGCGTTTGTCAATATGTGCACACTGCCTCCCTGTAACGATTGGAACCCGGCCGCTGACCCGCCCCCACATGGTTTGTTTGTGTGGATATACCCCATACCCCACCTGCCCACCTGGTGGCTGTGACCCCGGACCGCCAGCACGATTGCCCAGCACGGGCGCGGCTCGTACTACTACGTCCGCACCGAGAAGGGTCCGCCTGCCCCTCGCGTGCCTCCCGTGCCCCCGGCCCACGCCACGTCCCCCGCCACCCTGCCCATGCGCCCTCATGTGCCCGTCATGTGCCCGTCATGTCTGATGCGCCTGCACCATCTGCCACACTCCGCAGACTTCCCGGAGCACTTCGCCGACTGCATGACGCGCCGCCTGCTGGCCGTGGCCAAGAACATCCGCTGCCAGATCGCAGTCCGCGCCCCCAGCTGCTGCCCTCCGCACCCCCCGGCATGCCCCCCCCCCCCCCCCCCCCCACATGCCCCCCACTGATATCCCCACGCATCTGCCCACATATGGCTGTCACTCACCATGTCGACTGGGTGGCATGGGGTCCCCGGCGGTGGCGTCTGGCCCGGGGCGGTGGTGGCGGTGGGTGGGACGGGACGGGACGGGATGGGCGCGCAGGTGCGGGACGCCCAGCTGCGTCGGCTGTGGACCACGTACACCCTCGACCCCACCACGGTCGAGATGGGCGACATGTACACCGGATGCGTCTGCTGGCATCCCCCCCCCCCCCCCCCCGATGATTGGGTGATGATGGTGATTGGATGATGATGACCGCATGATGATGCCGGGTGATGATGACCGGGTGATGATGACCGGATGATGATGATGCTGGATGCTGGATGATGATGATGATGATGATGATGATGATGATGATGATGATGATGATGATGATGATGATGTTCTCCTACCAAGTTCCTCTCGACCCGCCTCGCGGCCTCCCCCGTCGCTGGACGGTGTGCGTCTCACGCAGGTTGCCCGGCTGATCTGGTCGGTGCAAGTCGGGGCCAACCCGACCCTGCGCCCCGAGGTTCGGGTGCGGCTGCAGTATGAGCGGCTCGTGGGGGCGGCCGCGGGGGCGGCGCCCGTGGAGACCCTCGAGGCGGCCATCCGGATTGACCTCGACAGGCTCATGAGGGCCGCCGCCACGGGCCGCGACGGGGTCCGCGCCCCCCACCCAACCACGCCGCCTGGGCCGTGCATGAGATGCCCCGCACACACGCCGTGCGCCATGGGTCATCGCCCCCCCCCCCATCCCAGCACGCCACCCGGGGCTGGACCCGACATCATCATCGTGTATCATGCGCGCGCGCGCTCACACAAGCGATCATCCCGACCGCTCCTCCTGTTGGTGTTTGTCGGGGTGGGCATGCGATGCGATGCGTGTGGGTGTGTGGATGGCCGCCATCAGATGTCGCCTGCCGTGCGGCAGGAGTGGGAGCGCATCGGGCGGGCCATCCGGGCCCTGGAGGAGGCCCGGCACAACTTCAGGCCCGATGTGACGGGCCCCGAGCGCGAGGCGCGGGCACGGGCCCTGTGTGAGGGTCTGCCCCACAGGCCCCATCAGCCACCCATCATCCCCTCTCTCCCGCCCCAGCCCCAGCCCTCCTCTGCCCCATCCTCTGTCGATCAACAGTGAAACCTGCCCCTCCCCCGACACAGATCTCGTTGCTCCTCATCTTCACCCTCCTTGACATTCAACCACCACCGCCACCCCCCGCGCACCCCCCGCCCAGCCTCTGCGCTTCAGACCAAGTCGGGCTCGGGCTACCTGTCGGATCTGCTCGCCCGCCGGATCGCCGAGACCCGCGACCGGATGGCCCGCAATATCGACAGGCGGGCCGGGGGCGCCCCGCCCGCCCAGACCCTGACCACGGTCGACGCCCTGGAGGGCAACCACAGGCGCCACACGCCCCCGCCCACACCACGCGGCCCCGGGGCGGCGGGGCCTGACGGGAAGGAGAAGGAGAAGGCTGAGGCGGCGCAGCCCCCCCAGCCTCCCCAGTCCCAGCCCCCGCCCCAGCCGCCCACCCCAAAGGGCGGACCCAAGGCCGAGGGCGCCGACCGGTACGGTCTGTCCCCCCCACTGCGCCCACCCACCCCCCGCACGCCCCCTGCCCTTCCTGCCTGCCGTGTGCCCCTACTGCCCGTGCCTGTGGATGGCCCACGGGGCTCACATGCTCTGCTTTGGGCTGTCCCTGCCTCCCGTGCTGCCTGCTTGGTTTGGGGGGTGGGGGTGAGGCAGAGGCCTTCCTGGATGGGGACCCGAACGCCCTGGCGGCCCTGGGCTTCTACGAGCGCGAGGCCCGGGCACGGGACGGCTTCCTCAAGGAGCAGCAGGCCCGGTTCCAGGCCGCCTTCGAGGTCCGAAAGGCAGAAAGGCAGCCACATATGTGACGTAGGAAGACAAGCGCCTCCCTCGCCGTGCTTCGAGGGCCGCGCGCCGCCACCCTCATCGACCGCCAGCCCAATGGGATTCCAGGGGAAGCGTTTTCACAGCGCACGCGTTCCTCATCCACCCGCCCACCCGCCCACCCGCCCACCCGCCACCTCCATGGCGGCCCGATCGTTTCCCCGCATCTGCGGTGCGGACCCTAATGGATCTGTGTGGCTGTGCTGTGCTGTGCTGTGCTGTGCTGGGGTGGGGTGGGGTGTGCTGGGGTGGGGTGGGCCAGGCCAAGGCGGGCGAGCTTGATGCGCTGGTGCAGCAGCGGGTGCGCGGCTGGGACGAGGGGCTGGCGGCCATGGGGGGCTGGGCGGCCCGGGGACGGGCCCTGGTCGAGCAGCTCGAGGAGATGTGTCGACAGGCGGCCGACCAGAAGAAGGTGCGCCATCCATCATCCACTGCCATCATCCAGTCATCATCCAGTCATCATCCATCCATCATCAGCATCAACATCCCACCATCACCGCCATCATCATCATCATCATCATCATCACGACCCCCGCCCTATTGTCCCCCAGCCCCTCGTCTCTTCACTCGATCCTCCTCCCCGTGCCCACACCGAACCCCCACCGACCCACCGACCACCCCCACCCCACCGACCACCCTCACCCCCGCCCCAGGCCGCGGACCGCTCGGTGGGCCAACTGCACCAGTCGGAGGCGGAGGCCTTCGAGTGCGCGGCCCGCATCCGCCAGCTGCTGGTGGCCCTGACGGGCTCCGCACCCGCACTCACGGCCGCCCTCGAGGCCGCCGGGCTCCCCGTTGGCCCGCCGCCCCTCGGCGCCTGGGCCGGCGCGGCGCGGTGGGGGGCCGGGGCCGGGGCTGGGGCTGGGGCCGGTGGTGGTGGTTGCGGGGGACTGGGAGTCCCTGGTGAGGACGACCCCCTGGCGGCGGGCCTCGCGTACAGGACAGCGTCCGTCGACCGACCCGATGTCACCCCCAACGCCACTCGCATCAGCAGCACCATCACCATCACCGGCGCCATCACCGCCAGCAGCATCGTCATCGCCATCACCATCACCATCGCCATCAGCATCTTTTCATTTTGAGTCCTTGAGTCGTGCGGCTTCGACCCCGGTGTTGGGCCAGAATCCCCACACCCATCCGAGATCCATCATCCCCCACCACACACCCGCCCTCATCGCCTTTCGGGGGCGATGCTCGGATGTCGTGCGCGCAGGGGCTTCCGTGCCTCGACATTCGGCCCGGCCGGCGGCCCGTTCTCTGCGGCTGATCTGCCCGGTGGTGGCGGTGGCGGTGGCGGTGGCGGCACGGGCCTCGCGGGGGCCGAGGGACCCCACCCGGCGGCCGGTGGGAGACCAGGGGGCACGGGCGGCCCGGGCACTCACCAAACCGACGGCGGGGCGGCTGTGAGGCCCGGTGGGGCCGCTGGGGAGTTGGGGCCTGGCGGCGAGGCGGCCGGGGGAGGGGTGGCGGGTGGGGCAGGGGCGGCCGGCCGGGGAAACGTGAGAGGCGGCCCGGCGGGCCTGGCCTCGGTCCCCGAGCTTTGCAGCGGCGGGGCGGGGGGCGGCGGCGGCGGCAAGCAGGGCGGGGGGCTGGCGGGAGGCCCCGAGGAGGCGGCCCGGGGGCCGGACGCCTTCGGGATTGGGTTCGAGGAGGCGGCCCACTTCGACGAGGCCGCCCTCCGCCAGGTCGGGTCCACCCGGTGCCCCATCCTCCCCGCCTGCATCACCCCCCCAGTTCGTCCGGGATGGATGGGCTGGGATGGGATGGGATCTGATTGCCCCATCGATCACCATGTGCCCGTGGGTGACGCCATCCCTCCCTGCCCCTCATCTCATCATCATCCTCATCATCACCATCATCATCACGGTTGGCCGTCTGCAGCTTGTGGCGCGGGACCTTGGCGACCCGGCGGCGGCCTACGGGTTCGATCCGATGCAGCTGGGGGGTGCCAAGGACTTCGGGGGCGGGGAGGGCGCCCGGTTGGATGCCGCCCGCAAGGGGCTGCCCTCGGGGTCCCACGTCCAGGGCCTCACCGTGGACGGGCGGCCCGTCTCAAGGGTCCGCAAGGACCATTGGCTTCCGTTCAGTGCCATCATCATCATCGTCGGGGGGGGGGGGGACAGGGGACGGAGGAGGGCAGGGCCGAGCGCACTTCCATTTCTCAACGACCCTTCCGATTGGTTGGTGTTGTTGCGCGCTGGATTGATGACTGTTGTTGATGCTGTTGTTGCTGTTGTTGCTGTTGATGATTGGATGTTATGATGTTGATGTTGATGTTGATCATTGGATGATATCGATGTTGATCATTGGATGTTGATGTTGATGTTGATGATGCTCTGTGCTTCTCGTCTGTTTTCTGTGATGGTGGCGCCGGCGCGCAGGAGGCAGCCCTGGCACACGCCCTCTACAAGGAGCAGCGGGCTCGCGCCTACCGAGGTCTGCAGAGGGGCTGTGGCTGTCCCGCCATCGCACATCAGCCCAACCCCCGCGTGGTTCCTCACACGAGCGGGACCCTCTTGATCCTGGCCTCCTCCCTGCCCTCCCCTCCCGACATCCCGACCTCCCGACGGCCTGACCTCCTGCCCCATTCCGACAACACTCGAAGTCTGGCCGATGCTTTACGGTGACGTATCGTATCACCCCTTCCGGATCCCTTCACGACACGCCAATTTCGAGATCAGCCCGGCAAAATGAGCCCACGGCTCCTGGAAGCTGATCACCGGGGGAGTTCATTTCAGAGCTCAACAGAATCATCTCACTGTTTGGCCTGTGCGGGGTGGGGTGCTGTCCGCAGCCTCGACGCCGTGCCTCTTTCGGGGCTTCGACTGGTGCCGCATGCACGGGGCCGCCTCGGTGGCGCTCTGCGTGATGGTGATCATCCTCTCCCTCGGCACCATCTTCGCCTGCTTCATGGTCGGGCGCCACCGCCTTCCCCCCCCCCCCCCCCCCCCCCCCCCCCCCCACTCCTCCTCCTCCTCCTCCCTCGCCGGTCCCATGGGAAAATCAGGATCCGATTTGTTGGCCTCATGCTCTTTCGGTGGGTGTGGGCGACGGACGGGGCCATATGTAGACGGGGATGTTCTTCGGTGCGGGCACGATGCCCACCCTGGCGGCCTTCCTCAACGCGCCTCCCTTCCTCGGGGTCAACTACCCGCCCGGCCTGGGCGCCCCCGGCCCTCCTCGAGGTCCGCCCCTCCCTGCACCACCCCTCCCTCCCGACCCACGCCCAGCGCACCAGGCCGGCAAAGTAGGAGCCTGGTTTCACCCTCTGCTATGCTTTCTCTTCGCCCGTCCCACACCCTCCACATCCGCCCGCCCGCCGCTGGCCCGCGGCCCAACAGGTGACCGATCGGGGCCACCTGAATAGCGACCTGCTTCGGCTCTGGTCGGCCGCCACGGTGCCCACACCCGCATCATCAACATCGACATCAGCATCATCAACAACAACAACATCATCAAGATCAAGATCAAGAGCATCAACAACAGCATCAGCATCGTCACATTCAGCAACTACATCAGCATCGCCAGGCCCATCCGCTCCATCGAAAGGCCACATCCTTGCGACCGCCGGCCCAGCAGCCGCAGCTGCGAACGACCTCGTGGATGGCGATGGGACGCTGTACCTCGACGGGGTGCCGCTCCGGGTGACGACCGACCTGGTCATCATGCGCCAGTCCCGCACCCGGGATGCGGCCATTGTGGGGGCAGTCACCATCAACGGGTCCACGGCATCCATCGCCTCGGCCGCCGGGACCAGTCCGTGCCGACATATATCCCTCCCCGCCTATCGGCCAAGCCGCGCGATTGCATGATGATGGCGAGGATGATGACGAGGATGGTGATGCTGATGCTGATGATGCTGATGATGATGCTGGCTGGATGATGATTACTCATCCCCCAGACCATTCTCCCCTCTTTTCCAAACCCGAACCCCATGCCCTGCCCAGACCTGACGCTGGCCGCAGGGGGCCCGGGGACCACCGTCCACATGGGCACCTCGCTGGACATGGAACACCACGACCTGCTCAACGTCCGCCAGCTGCACACGGACACCCTGGCCTTCGCCGCCCTCGAGCTGGACGAGCTGCGCTTCCACGAGAACGTCATCGAGGCCCGGGCCCTCGCCCCGCGGGATGGCCTACTGCTGTGGGGCGGCGCGAACGGGGTGGGCACCGTCAAGGCGCAGTCCGGCGACAATGTCCTGGCCGTCAGTGGGGAGGCCACGAGCTCCGTGATGCCGCTTGTGGTGGGCAGTGCAACGCCCAACGTGACGGGGGCCGTGCGGGCCGCGCCGGGGGTGCCGCTGGTCCTCGGGGCAAGCGACGCGCGGACGTCGATCAAGGGCAACCCCGTTGAGGTCCGTTGCGGCAGCACATGAATGAGAATGATGCGCGGTGTCTCCCAATTTGTCGTGTGACCTCATTTTCGGCGGACTATTTTGCATAGTCTGGGTCTTGGGAAAGAAGGACACTTCGCTCATTCTGGGAATAGTTGACTCTGACCGATCGGACGGAATGCGCCCACAGTTCCTCAGTCCCTCAACCCGACCATCATCATCAGCATGTCACAATGTCACTCTCTCCTCTCCACCCGAGTGTCGTGCTGTTGGCGTTGTGGCAGCCGCCCTTCCCAGAGCCCAATTCCACAAGCCCCTCCCCTCAGCGTCATCATGTGCTCCTTCTCAATGCTCTCCTGTGAACCTGACCATCAAGGGGGCCTTCGTCCCATCATCGTCATCATTTCTTCCCAATGCGTGTTTCTTCCGTCCAGGTGGAGAATCTGTCCATCAAGGGGTCCTTCGTGCTCAGCAACGCCCAGCTGGGCGACCTGGAGGTCATCGCTGATGCCCTCTGTGCCGTCGCCGCCTCGCCCACCGGTCCGCAGACGGCCCCCAACCGCTAAGCCACGTTTCCAGACGTATTGGGGGCGCAGGGGTTGATGTCCTCACTGCTGCTGCTGCTGCTGCTGATGCTGATGCTGATGCTGATGCTGCTGATGGCGACGACGCTGCTGCTGCTGCTGCTGCTGGGGGATGATGCTGGATGTATGGATGAATCGGCAAATCCCCGAGCAGAGGGATCCAGGCAATATCCCCGTCCACTCTCATATGCGGCAACGTGTCCCATAATGTTTTACACCACGCGCCCTGACAGCGTCATTCCCATTGGCCGGTGCCGTACCCACTTGCCGAATGGCCCCTGAGCGAGGCCTCGAACACCTTCCTCTCGGTGCCTGAGAGGTCCCCTCCCAGCAGCTGAAAATGTCAAATAGGAGCCACAAACTCGGTGAACGCAGCAGGCCTCTCGAGTCGAGGGGATCCAACAGTTTGCCTGAGACCAGCTTGGCCAGATTCGACGAGCGCCTTGCGCACACTCTCTGAAGGGAAAAAAAATGATGAATTCCTGACGGATCTGCTGCTGGTTTCTGGTTGTGTCTGTCGTCTGGGTGCAGGCAACGTCCGGCTGCGTCCGCTGGCGGGCAAGGCGGCCATCGTCGAGGGGCCGCTGCAGGTGAGCGGCTCGCTTGCCATGGCCCAGCAGCCCATCACAGGCGTCACCTCCATCACGGGGGCCGCCGCGCCCCTGCTGCTGCAGCCCTCTGTCCAGGTCCGTCCACGCCTGTCTGCCCTGCCCTGTCCTGTGCTCTGTCCTGTGCTCTGTCCTGTGTTCTGTCCTGTGCTCTGTCCTGTGCTGTCTGCTGGCTGTCCTGGCTGCCCTGTCTGTCTGTCTGTCTGTCTGTCTGTCTGTCTGTCTGTCTGTCTGTCTGTCTGTCTGTCTGTCTGTCTGTCTGTCTGTCTGTCTGTCTGTCTGTCTGTCTGTCTGTCTGTCTGTCTGTCTGTCTGTCTGTCTGTCTGTCTGTCTGTCTGTCTGTCTGTCTGTCTGTCTGTCTGTCTGTCTGTCTGTCTGTCTGTCTGTCTGTAACTGTGCTGCTGCCGCAACCTCTGTCCAGGTCCGTCCCTGTGCCTGTGCCTGCTTGTCTGTCAACTCGCCTGTCTGTCCGTGCTCTCATCCTCCGGTGGGTCCCCTCTCGCCTCTTTGTTCGAATCTGACCGTGATTGTCAACCTGATGATCTGGGGCAGGTCGGATCGGGGCTGCTGCTCTCCGGGAACACGGTAGCCACCCTCGGGGGCGCCGACCTGGCCCTGGCCCCCGCCAGCCGGCTGGTCACCGTGGCCGACACCCTGAGCGCGGCCAACCTCGTTGCCTCCACGGCCGTCAGGGTGGGCACCGTCACCCTCACCGAGTCTGTACTTGGCCCTGCGAGTTGCCCCCCCCCCCCCCCCCCCGAGTCCAATCCTTCATCCAACCATCAAATCATCGAATCAACCGCATCAGCATCACCACCATCCGGCATCATGGATCATCCGATCAACATCCAATCAGCATCAGCATCAGCATCACCGCCACCACCGTCATCATCATCATCCTCATCCTCATCATCATCATCATCTTCATCATCATCTTCATCCAGTCATCATCATCATCATCATCATCATCATCATCATCATCATCATCATCATCATCATCATCACCATCGTCATCATCACCATCGTCATCATCACCATCGTCATCGTCATCATCATCCAGTCATCATCCAGTCATCATCATCCAGTCATCATCCAGTCATCATCATCCAGTCATCATCATCCAGTCATCATCATCCAGTCATCATCATCCAGTCATCATCATCCAGTCATCATCATCCAGTCATCATCATCCAGTCATCATCCAGTCATCATCCAGTCATCATCCAGTCATCATCCAGTCATCATCATCCAGTCATCATCATCCAGTCATCATCCAGTCATCATCATCCAGTCATCATCCAGTCATCATCCAGTCATCATCATCCAGTCATCATCATCCAGTCATCATCATCCAGTCATCATCATCCAGTCATCATCATCCAGTCATCATCATCCAGTCATCATCATCCAGTCATCATCCAGTCATCATCATCCAGTCATCATCATCCAGTCATCATCATCCAGTCATCATCATCCAGTCATCATCATCCAGTCATCATCATCCAGTCATCATCATCCAGTCATCATCATCCAGTCATCATCATCCAGTCATCATCATCCAGTCATCATCATCCAGTCATCATCATCCAGTCATCATCATCCAGTCATCATCATCCAGTCATCATCATCCGGTCATCATCATCCGGTCATCATCATCCACTCACCAGCATCATCCACTCACCAGCATCATCCACTCACCAGCATCATCGTCATCATCATCATCACCATCGTCATCATCCATCACCATCATCATCACCACCAGCATCATCACCACCATCATCATCACCACCATCATCATCACCACCATCATCATCACCACCACCATCCCTTCTTTTCCTGCAGCGCATCGGGGACCCTGACGTCCTCGGGGCCCATCAGCACCGCGGCCGCCCTGGCCAGCGGGTTGGGCACCGTCACCCTGGGCCCGTCTGCCAGCCTGCAGGCCTCCTCGGATGTGGTGACGGTGACCAACAGCCTGGCCACGGTCGACTGGCTCCGGGCGGGCAGTGGCGTTCTCTGGCTGAGCACCGACGCGCGCCTCTTCCGAACCAGCGGACCCGTCATCAACACGGACACCAGTCTCCGGGTGCAGGGGACCAGCCTGACCGTTGATGGGGGCACGCTGGTGCTGAAGGACATCACCATCAGCCGGCCGGCCTCGGGTGCCATCCTGCAGGTGGCCGCCCCGCTCACGAGCACCGGGTCACTGACCAGCGCCACGGGGCACCTCTACCTCGGCACCAGCCACATCTGGCAGAGCACCGCGGGGTCGGTGGTGACCGTGGACCAGTCGTTTGTCGTGGCGGGCGGGTCGGCGACCGTCTCGAGTGGGCTGCTCAACATGGGGGCATCCGCGTGGCGATACACCAGCGCCGGCCAAATGACCACCATGGCAGACACCTCGCTGACCGTCTCGGGGAGCCTGCTCTCGACCGGAGGCGTGCTGAGCCTTGCCGGGGTCACCCTGACCCGCACCAGCGGCTCCCTGGCCACCCTGTCCTCCTCGCTTGCCCTCAGCGGGTCCACGCTGACCCTGGGCGGGGACGTGGCCCTGACCCGCACCGGGGCGGGGGTCTTGACGGTCACCAGCGATATCGTGGCTCTGGGCAGCCTGCGCACAGCGGGCGGCCAGCTGCTGCTGAATGACATCGCCCTGAACCGAGCCAGCCCCGGGGTGGCCGCTCTCTCGGGTTCGCTGACCCTCAGCGGCACCAGCCTGACCTTGGGCGGGGACGTGGTCTTGGCCCGGACGGCCGCGGGCAGGCTGACGGTCACCACCGATGTGGTGGCCGCGGGAAGCCTGACCAGCCAAGGGGGCCAGCTGACCCTGGGCGATATCGGCCTCAGCCGGACCAGCGCCGCCCTGGCCAGCCTGACCTCCTCACTGCTGGTGGCGGGCGGGACGATCACCCTGGGTGATGTCAGCTGGACCCGGACGGGGCCAGGGGTACTATCTGCAGGCACGGCCCAGGTTCGCCCTGCCGCCCCCCCGTTCAGTGTTGTTGTCCTTGTGCTCGTGATGTCCATTGGGGCAGGATGTCGCGTGTGCCTTTCAAAGGCCCACATGTGTTCGTTTCCTCTTCCCTGCAGGTGATTGGCGCCTGGCTGGTGGCGAGTGGGGGCTCGCTTGACCTGGGCAGCGTGACGGTGCGCGTCAGCGGCACGGCGGCCACCCTGACGGGCAGCCTGACCGTGACCGGGGCCCTGGCCACCCAGAGCAGCACCGTCACCATCCAGGACGTCGTCCTGACCCGCACCGCCGCTGGGGCCCTGAGCACCACGGGAGCCAGCCTCACCGCCTCGGCCCTGACGGCCACCACGGGCTCGGTGGACCTTGCATCGGCCCAGCTGCGCACCACCGTGTCGGCGGTCACCCTGACGGCCTCGGCCCTGACCGTGACGGGCCCTCTGACCACCCAGAGCAGCACCGTCACCATCCAGGATGTCGTGCTGACCCGCACCGCCGCCGGGGCCCTGAGCACGACTGGGGCCAGCCTGACGGCCTCGGCCCTGACGGCCACCACGGGTGCCCTCGACCTTGCCTCGGCCCAGCTGCGCACCACCGGGTCGGCTGTCACCCTGACGGGCAGCCTGACCGTGAGCAGCACCGTCACCATCCAGGACGTGGTGCTGACCCGAACGGGGGCTGGGGCCCTGAGCACCACGGGAGCCAGCCTGACGGCCTCGGCCCTGACGGCCACCACGGGCTCGCTGGACCTTGCCTCGGCACAGTTGCGCACCACCGGGTCGGCCGTGACGATGACGGCCTCCAGTTTAACCGTGACGGGCCCTCTGACCACCCAGAGCAGCGCCGTCACCATCCAGGACGTGGTGCTGACCCGCACTGCGGCTGGGGCCCTGAGCACTACCGGGGCCAGCCTGACCGCCTCGGCCCTGACGGCCACCACGGGCTCGGTGGACCTTGCCTCGGCCCAGCTGCGCACCAGCGGGTCGGCGGTCACCCTGACGGCCTCGGCCCTGACCGTGACGGGCCCTCTGGCCACCCAGAGCAGCACCGTCACCATCCAGGACGTGGTCCTGACCCGGACGGGGGCCGGGGCCCTGAGCACCACCGGGGCCAGCCTGACCGCCTCGGCCCTGACGGCCACCACGGGCGCCCTGACCCTGGGCGGGGTGGCCATCACCACAGCCGCCACCGCCGCCTCCCTGGCCGGCTCGCTCACCGTCAGCGACGTCCGTGTTGCCTCGTGGTGCCTCGTGGTGCCGGCCATCCATTTTCATGGGCGAGACCCACTGGCTGGGCTGCCGCCCTTTGCTTCTGCTGATGGTGGCTGTTTATTTCACGCATGGGTGCTGGTCCCTTTGTTTGGCTTGCCTGTGTTGGGCTGCCGTCTGCCGGGTGGGGCGCGCAGCAACTGGCGACGACCAACGGGCCGCTGGTGGTGCAGGGCCTGTCGGTGAGCGCGTCGGGGGGCGCCCTGAGCACGGCGGCCCCGATCAGCAGCGGGGGCAGCCTGACCAGCACCGCGGGGACGCTGGTCCTGGGGCCGGTCACCCTGCAGGCCTCGGGCAGCGGGCCCGCGGCGCGGGTGCTGACGGTGGCCAGCGAGCAGCTGGTGGTGCAGGGCACCCAGCCCCAGCTGGCCCTGGGGGCGGCCCTCTGGCAGCAGGCCACGGCGGGCCAGCTCGACCTGACCATCGGCCGGCTGGCCCTCTCGGGGGCCCTCACCGTCACCGGGGGCGAGGCCAACCTCAACGGGTACACAGTCCGTCTCTTCCCGTCCCGTCCCGTCACCAGCACCACCCCCCCACGCCCCTTCCTCCCTCCCACCTGTCTGCCCGCCCTCCCTCCGCCCTGCCTGCCGCCGGCGCCGGTACCAGTGGTGGTCTTGCGCCGATTGCACACCCTCATATGCTCGTGGGTACCTCCTGACTGGTTGTCGTCTTCGCTGCTGCTGCTGCTGCTGCTGCCCAGCTGACGGCTGCCGGCTCGGGGAGTCCGCTGCAGCTGTCGGGCGACGTGACGGCCGCGGGGACGGTGACGGCCTCGGGGGGCACCCTGGCCCTGGGCGGGCCGGCCACGTACAGCCTGACCCACACGGCGGCGGGCACCCTGACGGCCAGCGGGAGCCTGTCCCTGACGGGCGGCCTCACGGTGGCCACCACCACCGCCCTGGCCGGGGCCCTCACCGTGGCCGGCACGGCAACCGTCACAGGGGCCCTCACGGCATCCAGCAGCTTGGCCGTCCGTCCCTCCCTTGCCCCCCCATCTCCCTCCAAACCCGTGCCCTTGTTCGGTCCAGCCATCGATGGGGTGTTGTGTGCGTCGTGTCGTGTCTTTGTTGGGTCTGACTTCATCCCATCGCTGCCTCACCTGACCCTTTTCCGGCCCCGCCCGCCGCCTCTGCATGATGATATCCGCTCTCCCGTCCAGGTTTCGGGGACGGCGACCGTGTCGGGTGCCCTTACGGCCCACAGCACCCTGCTGGTGGACGGGGCCACCACCCTGACCGGGGCCCTGACCGCCTCCAGCAGCGCCACCATCGCCGGGACGGCCCAGGTCGGGGGCAACGTGGGCCTGGGCACCGCGCCCTCGGCCACCAACCGCCTGACCGTCGCAGGGGATGCCGTCATGACGGGCCACGCGCTCCTGCAGGGCGGCAAGGTGCAGCCCCACTTCTGCTCGTTCGTGGCCGACACGACGGCCTGGGCGGCCTCCCATGGCGGCTCGACGGCCAGCACATCCGTCTGGATCAAGACCAACTACGTGGTCGGTGCGAGCAGCCAGGCCCTGGGCATGGTCGATGGGTTTGGCGTCGACGGGGCCGTCTCGTACCTGTTCTGGCAGAACGGAGTCACCTCGTCCGCCCAGTCGATCATCACGGGGGCCCAGGGCAGTCTGACCATCACCCAGAGCACCGTCACGGCGGCCAGCCCCACCCCGACCCTGGTGCTGGTGCTGGTGCCCGGGTCCACCGGCTCGATGGCCGACTCGCGGGACCTCGTGCTGACGGTCTCCCTGTTCGCGGCCGACTGGGGCGACACACCCATGACATGCGAACACACTGTCTGGGACAAGGACACATTCACCGCCCCGTATTGAGCTGTTGTGTGGCGCTTGGGCGCGTCTCTCCTGAGCTGGCAGGCTGGGGCCGGCCGGCCGGCTGGGCCTTTGTATAGCAATTCTCCCGTCCTGGGCAAGGACACGTGTCTGGGGTGGGCTGGGCCCACTTCTGGGGGACCTGTCAGTATGCGTGCGTGTCGGCACCCGTCATGGGGCATCGCTCCCACCACGGCCCGGCCGATCAGGGTCCATTCTCTCGATGGCGGCACTTCTCCCTTGTGTGGGTGGTCCTGGGTGATGATGATGGGACGGACAGGGCCAGCCATCGCTCCATTCCCCCCCGATTCGATTCAATTCTTCCCTTTCCTGTTTCTGTTTGGTTATTTGGTCTTTTCCTTCCTGGTTCGTCTTTGGATGATCATCATGAGCGCTTCCTTCCACTCGACCCCCGAGAAGACACGACGGGAACAAGGAGGGGGGAGAGGGGGAGAGGAAAGGGGGAGATTCGGCCCTTCTCGTGTTCCCTTTGACAGACCCCGTTTGAGTGCGGTGGTGCGAAAAGGGCATCCAGTGGCATGGCTGTTCCTGCCCTCCCCCCCAGCCCAGAGTCGACTGCGGGTGACTGGGTCGGAGCATGTTTGGGGGAAGAGGAAGGGAAGAGGAAGGGAAGAGGAAGGGGAAGGAGGAAGGGAAGGGGAGATGACGGCTCGCCAACCGGGGGATGGCGGGACGGGCCGGGGCGCGGTGTTGTGTGGACCACAAACGAGAAACGGGGCAGACAGGGATAGAGAAAAAGAAGGGGGGAGGGGAGGGGAGGGGCCAGCAATAAATCCGAAATCATCAACAATATCATCAACAACATCACCAGCAACAACACCAACAACACCAGCGGCAACACCAGCAACAACACCACACCATGGAAGAGAAACCCCACACACGAGGCAGCCAGCAAACGACTCCCCTCACGCAGCACCCCGCTGGCCGCTGGCCGCTCACCACTGGGTGGCCGGGAATTCGTCGCCCGCCCCGAAGTTGACACAGCACATGGTCACGGCCGAGACGGCGTAGTACAGGTAGCTGATGGGCTGCTGGGGGTCGGGCCGCGAGGCGAAGAAGAACGAGACGTCGATGAGGGCGTTGGCGAAGTTGCCCGAGCTCGAGGTCATCTTGACGCAGGCGAAGCCGTCCGAGCTGTAGTATGCCGAGCAGGGCGTGGTCCCCGAGGCCGCCGTGCCCGTGAAGAGGCCTGAGCAGGTCAGGATGACGTTGCCGTTCGGCAGGTGGGCCTCCAGCCCCACACGGAAGGTCAGCGCTTGGTCTGCAAGAGAAAGAGGGAAATAGTGAGAAAATTGGATTCGGACACCGGGACTCGAACCCGGGTCTGTAGAGTGAGGGTCTACTATCCTGACCAGCTAGACTATGTCCGAATGTGCTTGGACTACGTCCGAAGGTATGGGGGCCCAAGGACCTTTCGCAGGCAGATTTCTGTTGATTCTGTCAAAACCATGTCAAATGGGCATCGCCGCAAAGGGCTGTTCGTTCTCTTCTTGTCGTCCTCCCCTCCCTCCTCCTCCCTCCCCCTCCCTCCCTCCCTCCCTCCCTCCTCCCCTCCTCCTCCCCTCCCTCCCTCCTCCCCTCCCTCCCTCCCTCACCTCTTCCTCTTCGTCGTGCATCCTTGGGGGTGCGGGCAGACCTTTGCTGATGTTGAACTTGATGTGGAAGTTGAGACCCGAGGTGGCCGGGGCGGCGGTGGCCAGGAAGACGATCGCATCGCGGATGATCAGCCCCCCGTGGGACAGCAAGACGTTGCCGGCCATCAGCGAGCCCTGCACCCCCGCGGCCATGCCGTAACTGAGGCTGGGGGCCGGGGTGCCCACAGCCAGGGTGCCGGCCTGCACCAGCCCTGTCACGGCCGCGTCGCCCCCAACGGCCAAGTTGCTGGATGCGGCGAGGGCCCCTGTGACGGTTGCCGTGCCGGCCACGGTGAGGGCCCCGGCCAGGGCGGTGGTGGTGGCCACCGTGAGGCCGCCCGTCAGGGACAGGCTCCCGTTGGCCGTCAGGGTGCCCGCCGCCGTGTGGGTCAGGCTGTACGTGGCCGGCCCGCCCAGGGCCAGGGTGCCCCCCGAGGCCGTCACAGTCCCCGCGGCCGTCACGGCGCCCGACAGCTGCAGCGGGCTCCCCGAGCCGGCAGCCGTCAGCTGGGCAGCAGCAGCAGCAGCAGCAGCAGCGACAACAACAACAACAACAACAACAACAACAACAACAACAACAACGAAAATATGAGCGTGTGCGATCGGGGCAAGACCACCGGTCCCGGCGCCGGGGGCGGGGCAGGCCGGAGGGCGTGCAGGCGAGGCAGGGCGGAGGATGGCGTGGGGGTGACGGGACGGGGCAGGGCGGGACGGGACGGGACGGGACGGGACGGGACGGGACGGGACGGGACGGGACGGGACGGGACGGGACGGGACGGGACGGGACGGGACGGGACGGGACGGGACGGGACGGGACGGGACGGGACGGGACGGGACGGGACGGGACGGGACGGGACGGGACGGGACGGGGGACGGGACGGTGAGACGGACTGTGTACCCGTTGAGGTTGGCCTCGCCCCCGGTGACGGTGAGGGCCCCCGAGAGGGCCAGCCGGCCGATGGTCAGGTCGAGCTGGCCCGCCGTGGCCTGCTGCCAGAGGGCCGCCCCCAGGGCCAGCTGGGGCTGGGTGCCCTGCACCACCAGCTGCTCGCTGGCCACCGTCAGCACCCGCGCCGCGGGCCCGCTGCCCGAGGCCTGCAGAGTGACCGGCCCCAGGACCAGCGTCCCCGCGGTGCTGGTCAGGCTGCCCCCGCTGCTGATCGGGGCCGCCGTGCTCAGGGCGCCCCCCGACGCGCTCACCGACAGGCCCTGCACCACCAGCGGCCCGTTGGTCGTCGCCAGTTGCTGCGCGGCCCAGGAGCAGGAGAGCAGGAGCGATGCGTGAACAAACAGTCACCACACCACCACCATCGGCAGCAGCAGCAGCAGCAGAGGGGGGGCGGTAGACGGAGACGCGAAAAGAGAGGCGGCGCAGGAACCACGAGGCACGAGAACAGAAGAGGAGGCAAGGAAGGCAGGGCCGGTAAAGAGAGAGGCAGGCAGCACGAGGCACGAGAACAGGAGGGGAGGAGGCAAGGAAGGCAGGGCCGGTAAAGAGAGAGGCAGGCCCCACGAGGCCCCAGAAGGCAGGCCGACGGACGTCGCTGACGGTGAGCGAGCCGGCCAGGGAGGCGGCGGTGGCGGCTGTGGTGATGGCCACCCCGCCCAGGGTCAGGGCGCCCGTGGTGGCCGTCAGGGCCGAGGCCGTCAGGCTGGCCCCGGTGGTGCTCAGGGCCCCGGCCCCCGTCCGGGTCAGGACGACATCCCGGATGGTGACGGTGCTGCTCTGGGTGGTCAGAGGGCCCGTCACGGTCAGGGCCGAGGCCGTCAGGGTGACCGCCGACCCGCTGGTGCGTAACTGTGCCGAGGCAAGGTCCACCGAGCCCGTGGTGGCCGTCAGGGCCGAGGCTGTCAGGCTGGCTCCCGTGGTGCTCAGGGCCCCGGCCCCCGTCCGGGTCAGGACGACGTCCTGGATGGTGACGGTGCTGCTCACGGTCAGGCTGCCCGTCAAGGTGACAGCCGACCCGGTGGTGCGCAGCTGGGCCGAGGCAAGGTCGAGGGCACCCGTGGTGGCCGTCAGGGCCGAGGCGGTGAGGCTGGCCCCAGTCGTGCTCAGGGCCCCGGCCCCGGTGCGGGTCAGCACGACATCCCGGATGGTGACGGTGCTGCTCTGGGTGGTCAGAGGGCCCGTCACGGTCAGGGCCGAGGCCGTCATCGTCACGGCCGACCCGCTGGTGCGCAGCTGGGCCGAGGCCAGGTCCACCGAGCCCGTGGTGGCCGTCAGGGCCGAGGCGGTCAGGCTGGCCCCGGTGGTGCTCAGGGCCCCAGCGGCGGTGCGGGTCAGGACGACGTCCTGGATGGTGACGGTGCTGCTCTGGGTGGCCAGGGCCCCGGTCACGGTCAGGCTGCCCGTCAGGGTGGCCGCCGTGCCGCTGACGCGCACCGTCACGCTGCCCAGGTCAAGCGAGCCCCCGCTCGCCACCAGCCAGCCGCCAATCACCTGCAGGGAAGAGGGGGAGAATGATCGGGGGCGGGCAGGCAGGACGTGGTGATGGAGACGTTGCGTGGACAGGGGCGGGCGTGACGGTGCGGGCGTGGCAAGCAGACCTTCGCCGTGCCCGCGGAGAGCACCCCGGCCGCCGTCCGGGTCCAGCTGACGTCATTCAGGGTCAGCACACCCGTCTGGCTGGTCAGCCCCTGGCTGGCCACGAGGGCGCCCGTCAGTGTCACCGTCCCGGCGCTGTTGGCACGCAGGGTCGCAGCGGGGCCCAGATCCAGGGCTCCCGAGGTGGCCGCCAGGGCGGAGGCGGTTAGGCTGGCCGACGTCCGGAGAACACCGGTGGATGGCCGGTAGAGGGTCGTGTCGTAGAGGGTCAGCGAACCTGTCAAGCGGGGGGGGGGGGGGCGACCAAGGTGGGTGTCGAAGTGAGATTTCTCAATCCGTGGTCCCGATGCACCGATGCACGCAAAGACACGAGAGACTTCGACTTGTGAGATGGCCACCCCGATCGCGGATCTTGGATTCCGATGGCCAGCCATTCATCAATGCACTCGGCCAACAAGAACAAGAACAAGAACAAGAACAAGAACAAGAACAAGAACAACAACAAGAACAACAACAACAACAACAACAACAACAACAACAACAACAACAACAACAACAACAACAACAACAACAACAACAACAGAGGATTTGCATGATCACTGGATGTTGTTTGTGTTGTTCCATGGGATCGGCCGATCAGAAGAAGGGCATCTCAGGCGGGACCGAGTGGTGACTGGGGCAATCAGAGGAACGGGACGGGGCGGGGACGAAGCAGGGGGTGCGGACCTTGGGCGGTGACGGAGCCCGTGAAGGCGGCCATGGGGGCAGCCACTTCGAGGAGGGTGCTGTTGGCGGCCCGCAGGCCCAGGGCCCCGAAGAGCAGCGAACCGCTCAGGGCAGCCTGGGTGGCGCTCAGGCCCCCTGCAGCAGCGCCATCCAAGTGGATGATGATGATGAGATGATGATGATGGTGATGATGATGATGGTGATGGTGATGGTGGTGATGATGATGATGATGATCGGATGATGATGATGATGATCGGATGATGATGATGATGATGATCGGATGATGATGATGATGATGATGATGATGATGATGATGATGATGATGATGATGATGATGATGATGACTGGATGATGACTGGATGATGATGATGATGATGATTGGATGATTGGATGATTGGATGATTGGATGATGGGTGGTGATGATTGGATGATTGGATGACGACGAGGATGATGAATGGATGATGATGACAGGTGGCGGACCGGAGAAGGCGGTCGTTGGGGCAGCGACGGTCAGGGTCGATGCGGACGGGGTGATGGGGAACGAGCCCAGGGTCAGCAGGTTGTGCACCGTCAGCGTGTCAAAGACCCCTGCAGCCCAAACCGGCCCCGCCCAACACGGCAGATGAGGCAGCTGTGGTGATGACGGGACCCGGGCCTGACGACGGCGAGTGGATGATGCAACGACGGGGGTGATAATGATGTGCGGTGGTTATGCTGCTGCTGCTGCTGCTGATGATGATGATGATGGCCTTGGTGGTGGGTGGTGCGGTGGTGCGGTGGCGATGGTGATGATGCTGTTGGCGGCGTGGTCGTGGCGGACGGACCGGTGGGGGCGGACATGCCGGAGGTGGCGGCGATGGTGGCTGCCGAGAAGCCGCCGATGTTGACCAGCGCGTTGCCGCCCAGGTCCAGGTCGCCCCCCAGGATCACCCGGCCCCCCGCCTGCGGGCTCAGGCGAAGGTTCAGATCGCTGGAAGACCCCAGACGGGCAGGCGGGGGGGGGGGGGGGGGGCGGAGGAGAACGATGATGATGATGATGATGATGATGATGATGGTGATGGTGATGATTGGGTGATGATGATGCTGATGATGATTGGATGCTGCTGCTGCTGCTGCTGATTCGTCATAACGACCGACGTCACCACACACCACACGACACCAGCCCAAGACATCCCCGGGGCACGCAACCCGCAACAGACGCGGCGCCAGGCTTGACGGAGATGGTGGTGGGCGTGGCCTCGCCCAGCTTGAGGTCGCCCGTGGCCACCGACCCGAGGGCCATCGTCCCGTTGATGACCAGCGACCCCGTGCCGGCCGTCCCCGTGACCACCCCGTCGTCCCAGAGGTCAATCAGCAGGCCGCCGGGGGCGTGCAGCCGCCCGGGGCCCAGGGCGATCCGGCCGGTGGTGCCCCCGGTCAGGTCGGCCACACGCAGCTGGTCGGCGTCGATGGTGAGGGGGCGCGAGGGGGCCGGGTTGGTGAAGGGCCGCATGGGGGTCGGGACCCCGCCCGTCGGGGCGGGGATGGTCAGGGTCGTCCCGCGCAGCTGGATGGCGTCGGGGCCAAGGTTCAGGCCACCAGGGGACGAGATCTGCGAAAGGGGGGAGAAGGGAAAGGGGCCGCCGACACGAGGGGATGAATGGGAGATGGGAGACGCAGGGGGAGCACAAACGGGCAAAGGGAGGACCGCTTACGTTCGTTCGCGGGCAGCAGGACAGGCACCAATGTGTCGCGCGGATGCCGAGGGGAACCAACCGTCACACACGCACAGGCCAGCCGGGAAGTGCCATCATCAGACACGGGCAGCAGGGCAGAGGACACAGAACATCGCGGGGAGGTGCGGTTCCGGACCTTGACGGCACCCGATGCGGTCAAGAGGAGGTTGCCCGCCTGGGCGGTCAGGGGCAGGTCCGTGGCCCCGGTCAGGCCCGCCCCGGCGCTCAGCGCCAGCGGCACGTTGCTGGCCAGCCCGCTGGCAGACAGGTTGAGCGACCCCGGGCCTGAGAGAGGGAAAAAGGAGAAAAAAGATGATGCGTCGGCCGGGAATTGAACCCGGGTCACCACGATGGCAACGTGATATTCTACCACTAGACCACCGACGCGTTATATGGAAATGGCTGGGCAAGCTGTGGGATGATCGGATGGCCTGCCGGGTCAAGGACATGGTCCATGGGGATGTGCGGCGAGTGGAGTGGGTTTGATCGGGTGGTGAACAACAGGCGCTCACTACTTCAGGGAACCAAATCGATAGGCGGCACTCCACGAGACGTCAACGACCCACGCTCAGGGTGCTTCGCAATTTGGGCCCGCTGTCGGGATTATTGCGGCCGCCGCCAAAGACCTGACCCTGCTCGGGTCTGCTCGGGTCGGCATGCGGGGCAAATTATGGGACAGCTGCGAGGATGTCGCACGGGGCATTAAGTCTGCTCGGGATTCGGAACACAGCACTCATATCTCAATCCGAGCGTTGGCCCTTTTCGGAGGTTGCCGAGATGTCTGCGGCAGCGGCAACGAGGCGTCACAAAGGACCAGCTGTTGCTCGCAGCGGCGGGTCCCCAGAGGATGCGATTGGGCGGCCACACTTTGAAGGGAAAACGGCCTGACATCCCTCCTCTTCGACCGACCACCACCCCAGATGGCCCGTGCCCCGTTTCCGGACGCCCACCTGCACGCGCACGGACCGGCTATCAGGGAGACGGTGGCGTTGTCGAACGAGCGCAGGATGAGACCCTCGAGGGCGGTCGAGGCCAGGGTGTGGCCGGAGAGGGTCAGCTGGTCGACGACGAGCTGCCGGAAGGAGAGGGTGTTGCACTGGATCCGGTCGGCGTTGACGATGCTGTGCTGGTTGGCGTCGACCTCCCCGTCGAAGATGATGTGCGCCCCCGCCGAGCGGAAGGTAATCGCCCCGCCTGCAAAGAAAAGAGAAGGAGGAGACGAGAGGGTGTTGGTGAGGGTGGGCGGCAGGGGACGAGAGGGTGTTGGCGAGGTGATCTCCCCGCCTGCAAACAAGGACGGGGACGGCAGGGGCCGCAAGACAGCAAGGCGTGTCGGCAGGGGTAACCAGGATGGCGGACTGGTGGTCACTCGATGGCGCTGGTGCTGGCAGCCGAGCACCATCACAACACAGAACAAAACCACCAATCATCACCCCCACGAGGGCACGGACTGGTGGTCTCAATGGTGCTGGTGGTGCCGCTGAGCTTCATGGCGCCCAGCCAGAGCTCGTCCCCCTGGAAGTTGAGCCGCTTGAGGATGGTGGCCGTCGCCATGACCGCCTCCCGGTGCGTGTACGAGTCGATCGACCTGTCCCCCCCGTGCGCCATCCCCACCCAAGCCCACCCAAGCCACCGGAGAATGCCATATGAAGAAGTCAGGGATGCGAACTGGGTCCACGGATCGTGCGGATCATGGCCCACTCTCGCTGGCCTCAGGCGAGACACAGGGCGATGCATATCGTACAGGGCAGGGGCGGGGGCGGGGTTGGGCGGGTGCAAAGCGTTGGAGAGTGAGGACAAGGCGGGATGGATCAGAGCATATGCGGGTGGTGAGGCTGGCGGGACGTGGCTGGAGGCTGGGCGGACGCGAAGCGGTTGGAGAAGGCGCCGTCCTGGGTGACCCGCAGCGGGAACTCGGTGTCGTTGCTGTACAGGGCGGGCACATCGCTCGCCGCAAAGCCTACCAGCCCATCCACCAGCCCCGACCCCGCCCCTGCGACGACGGGACTGGTCTGGGCCTGAGAAAGGGGTGGATGGGGCGGCACGGATCCGGTTGCGGAAGCACGGGCCCGGGCGGGCGGCGGTGATGGTGATGGTGGCGGTGGCGGGGGTGATAAAGACGGGGCCGGCGGCGGGGACAGGGAGAAGTCGGAGTTGGAGGTGGAGGTGAATGAGGAAGAGGTGGAGGAGGAGGAGGAGACGGCGGAGGAGGGGAAGGTCAGGTTGATGGGATGCGAGCCCATGATGGCCAGGGTCGAGGCCAGCGGCCAGGCGGCCAGGCCCTCGAAGGCAGCGCCCACCTGGTGGCGGTGCAAAGCCAAACGGGGACGGGGACCAGTGAGGGACCAGTGAGGGACCAGTGAGGGACCAGTGAGGGACCAGTGAGGCCCAATCAGGGCCAGTGAGGGGCAGGGGACAACGGGGGGGTGGCGGCAGGCCGGCGGACCTGGACGGAGGGCACGTAGAGGCGGGTCGTCCAGGAGACGTAGAAACCAGTCACAACTTGGAACGAGTTCTGCCAGCCCAACCCAACCCGCCAAGGAACGGCAACCCCGCAGCCCGCCAGCCCAGGTGAACGTGTTGTCGGCACAACGTCGATGCCATCCCAGACAGAGGGGGCGGTGGGTGGCGGTGGGCCGGGCGGGGCCACGTCATGGGAGGGCGGGCCGGAGGCAGAGGCAGATCAGTGGGCGGGGTGTGTGTGCGGCGGCGCGGACCATGGCGGCCAGGAAGAGGCACCAGCCGAGGATGCACAGGGCCAGCAGGCTGCAGATGTTTGTGCACCGGCGCCGGTAGCGGAGCGAGTCGAAGCCCTTGTGCAGCCAGGGCGTGTGCACTAAGGAGAGCAGCAGCAGCAGCAGCAGGCCCAGAGGAGAGCAGGCGAGGGAGCCGTGAGCGGGGGCTGGGAGGAGCGAGGGGAGGTCCCAGAGGAGAGCAGGCGAGTGGGTGGCCCGGGCCCGCTCTGGCACCGAAAGGCCGGGTGGCGGAGGCGGGGGCGGGGCATGGTGGGGCTGAGGGGGAGGACGGACGGTTGTAGTAGTAGAGGCGGCGGTGCAGGGCCGAGGCATTGTTGATGAGCCCGGCCTGGCGCACAGACAGACACCAAAGGCAGTTGATGATGATAATGATGGCGATGACGATGGCGGTGATGGTGATGGGTATTGATGATAATGGTGGTGATGCTTGGATGGGCATGATCGGATGATGATGGTGGCGATGATTGGATGACGGTGACATGGTGACGATGATGATGATGGCGGTGTTGGGCGCCGCCGATGTTGGGGAGCTGATCATGCTGCCCGTCCCGGCTCATGGAGACGGGCCGGTGAGTGCGGGCGGGGCGGGCGGGGGACCTTGTCCTTGGCCACCCCCAGGTGGTCGCCGGCCATTGTCCCCTTGGGGAGCCGGTTGCCCTCGAGCAGGCTGGGGCCCTTGATGGGCCGGCCCCCCGTGATGTCCACGTTGCCCGTCCGTGCGTCGATCGTGTCCCCCAGCGCAGACATCAGTCGCCCACGCTGCCGCCCGCATCGCATGGAGAGGCGCCGAGTGAGGGATGATGGCAGGCGGGGTGACGAGCTGGGACATGGAGAGGCGCCGAGTGAGGGATGATGGAAGGCGGGGTGACGAGCTGGGACATGGAGAGGCGCCGAGTGAGGGATGATGGAAGGCGGGGTGACGAGCTGGGACATGGAGAGGCGCCGAGTGAGGGATGATGGAAGGCGGGGTGACGAGCTGGGACATGGAGAGGCGCCGAGTGAGGGATGATGGAAGGCGGGGTGACGAGCTGGGACATGGAGAGGCGCCGAGTGAGGGATGATGGAAGGCGGGGTGACGAGCTGGGACATGGAGAGGCGCCGAGTGAGGGATGATGGAAGGCGGGGTGACGAGCTGGGACATGGAGAGGCGCCGAGTGAGGGATGATGGAAGGCGGGGTGACGAGCTGGGACATGGAGAGGCGCCGAGTGAGGGATGATTGACGAGCTGGGACATGGGACAGGCAAGGAGCGCCCACACCAGGTGATGGTGCTGTGGGGGGAGCAGCTGGTCCGGGGGGGTGGATGAGACCCCGAGGTGGGATGGGACACCCCGGCAGATGAGGTGTTTGGTGATGCGGGGCGGGGCGGGGCGGACCTCGGCCGGCTCGCCCTCGTCGCTGTCGCTGAGCGAGGAAAGGTCCCAGGCGTTGCTCTGGTCGCCCGCTGAAACGCCCCCGCGGCACCCACCGCCCACCCCACAGCCCGACCCACAAACAAGAGAGGATGGTGACGGTGTGAGGCGTTGTGCCGAGGTGTGCCGTGCCGTGCCGTGCCATGCCGTGCCGTGCCATGCCGTGCCGTGCCGTGCCGTGCCGTGCCGTGCCGTGCCGTGCCGTGCCGTGCCGTGCCGTGCCGTGCCGTGCCGTGCCGTGCCGTGCCGTGCCGTGCCGTGCCGTTGTTTGTGCTGTCCGTGTTGTCGTGTCTCAGTCCGGATGTCAGTCCGCGTGCCTGTCCGTGCGTCTGCCAGGTCGTTTCCGTGTGTGCCTGACTGTGTGCCTGCCCTGCCCATGTCCTTGCCTGCCTGCATGCCGACGTGGGTCGCTGTGCCCGTGTGTTTCAGTGCTCGACGTCCGTATTTCAGCGGATCTGTGTGCCCATGTCCCTTCCAGTGCCTGCATGCCGACGTGGGTCGCTGCGCCAGTGCGTGTCCGTGTTCGACGTTCGTATTTCAGCGGATCTGTGTGTTGGTTTCAGTGTGTCATTTGCGCCCTTGTGCCCTTGTGCTCGTGCCTGCCTTGCCCGCCTGTCTGCCTGTGTGTGTGAGTGCGGGGACGGACGGTCGATCTCCGAGGCCGCATCATCCGCGGCTGCGGCTGCGCGCTCGCCCGGCCCGCTGCCGGCAGCCGTCCCGTCGGGCCCCAGCAGGGTCGCATCGCCGAATGTCGAGGGGACCCCGGGCACGATGGGGGTCGGCAGCCGGAGCCGCGAGGCGGTCGAGTAGCGCTGCATCCGGCGCCGGTGGCGGCGGTGGTCCTTGCGGACGCGCGAGAGCAGGGTCGGGTCGCTGCCCGAGAGGCCCGCGATGTAGGCCGCCGTGCCCGAGCCGCCCGAGAGCACCAGCATGGTCGTGGGGCGGCCTGGGCTCGGAGGGAGGGACGGAGGGAGGATGGGAGGTGGAGGGAGGGAAAATGAGCCTCCCGGGAGCACCAGCATGGTTGTGTGGAGGAGAGATGTGGTGGCGGGGTGCGGGGGGGCTCATCATCATCATCATCATCATCAACATCAACATCAACATCAACATCAACCACCACCCCATCTCTCCAGACCAGGCGGTCCCGGGGCGCCGGCGGCCAGCTGTGGGCCGATGATTTCCTCAAGGGGCTCCATCGGGCCCACCACGTACGGCGGCCCCGCCCCGCCCGTCCCGCCGGCCCCTGCGCCGTCCCACTGGGCGGCCCCCCCACGGGTCGGAGGCCTGGGGGACCCGGGGGATGATGGCGACGCGGAGCTTCCTGCGGGGGTCGCCGTGGCCCCGGCTGTGGCGGCGGCGGCGGCGGCGGCCTGGGCGGGAGCGGCCTTGGGGTGGGTCGTGTCGGCCACCCAGGCGCCCAGGGTGCGCATCTGCTCGAGGGTCTCCCCGTGGAGCCGGTCAATGTCCTGCTCCCCCCCGGCGCCACACCGCCCGCACGAAGGGGGGGGGGGGGGGGGCACGCAGCAGGGCAGAGACAGGCGACAGGCGACAGCGACAGACAGCGAAGAGGCACGAAGGAGACGAGACGAACGATGAGGCGCAGTCGGGCAGTCGGTCGCGTTTCCAAAAATGACCGCGGGGGGGGCGGGGGGCGGGCGGGCGCGAAATCAGTGGCATGGCCGACGATTTTCCACTCGATGGTGATGTCTGTGGCGGCCTGTCCCCCTTTCCATTCCGCGGGGGCCTGTTTGGTCATGTGCCGCATCCCTTTCCGCCCCAGCAATCACACCGAGAGGGGGCGAGGGGGACCTGCTGGGTAGGCAGGGCCTCCCTTTCCCCCCAGCAATCACACCGAGAGGGAGTGGCTGGAAGCGGACCTGCTTGGTGTGCAGGGCCTGGCGCCAGAGCTCATCCATGGCCTCGGCCGTCAGGCGCTGCCGGGCGAGGAGGCTCTCGTGGCTCTGGTCAATCTGCTGCTGCCACAGCGCCATGCTCGCCTGGAACTCGCCCCGGCACTGGGCGGCCGTGTCCTGGGGGTGGGGTGGGGTGGGGTGGGGAACCATGTCATGGGGGGAGTGGAGCCATGCTCGCCTGGCACTGGGCAGCCGTGTCCTGCGAGGGTGGGCGGGTGTGGGGCAGGTCACAGGGGGGGTCCATGTGGGCCGATCTGAAGCCGTGTTTTGGCAACATGGGGGTATGCGTGGGGGCACATGAAATGCGAGCGGGCGGTCTGCCATCCCTGCTGCTGGGGGGGATCAGGGGGGGGGGGGGGGGGGGGTGTCTTCCCGCCGGCGCCAAACCAATCGTCATCACCCCAAAACCCAGCCCCAGCCCCAGCCCCAGCCCCAGCCCCAGCCCCAGCCCAACCGACCCTGGCGGCGGCCCGCATGCGGGCGAGCTGCTCGAGCTGGAACTGGCGCCACTGGTCGGCGGCCTTGGCCAGGAAGTCGCTGAGGGTGGAGACGCGCAGCTTCTTGACGATGCTCTCGGTGGGCGGCTTGCCGGCCCCCCGGCCCAGTCGCTCCTCCAGGTGGCGGGCGATCGAGTCGCGCATCTGGTCTGACCGCTGCTGCAGGGCGGCTGGGAGGGCCCCGTGCCGGTTGCCCAGGGAGGAGGCTGGCAGGCCGGGCATTGGGGGGGGGGGGGGGGGGGGTACGTTGATGGGATGGTTTGATGGGTGGAGGACAGGGGAGGTGCGCGCGGGGGGGGGGGGGGGGTGCGTGTGGGGCGGACCCTCGGCCAGGGCGATGGCGCGCTCGTCCCGCTCGCGATCCGTCAGCCGCTCGTTGCGGAAGGACTTGTTGGCCTCCTGCAGACATCACCCACCCGCCACCCACATCCCACACCCCACACCGCCACCGCCACCGCCACCCACATCCCACACCCCACACCGCCACCGCCACCCACATCCCACACCCCACACCGCCACCGCCACCGCCACCGCCACCGCCACCGCCACCCCAGCGCCCACCGACACGGCATCAGCAGCAACATCCAGTCATCATCACCACCACGGCATCAGCAACAGCAACACCCACAGCCCCCGCCGAGAAAACTGATGAATACTCCCCCTCGTTCACACACCCCGCCCCCTCGCCCGGCCTGGGCTCGGGTATTGAGGAAGAGGAAGAGGGAGAGGAAGAGGAAGAAGAGGGCGACGAAGAGGAAGACGAAGAAGACGAAGAAGAGCGCTGGGCGGGGGCGCGGACCAGGACGGCCGCCAGGCTGCGTCGGATCTTCTCGAACTCGACGTGGATCTCGGGCGGCAGCGGCTGCAAGGCGGTGGGTGGAGGTGGGCGGATGGAGATGGGCGTGCCAAACAGGAAGAAAGGTGGGTGGGTGATGTGTGTGTCAAACAGGAAGAAAGGTGGGTGTGTCAAACAGGAAGAAAGGTGGATGGGTGGGCTCATACATGCCCAGCAGCCACTGCTCTCTCTGCATAACACACACATCTCCGCCCACCCACCTTCCTATTCGGCACCCATCTCCGGCATATGACCAGAGGGGAGGGGGTGTGCAGCTGGCCGCTGAGCGGACCTGGAGGGCGGCCGGGTCGAAAGCGACGGTCTGCTCGAGGCGCTCCGTGGCGGCGCGGCCCTGGATGATGTTGCGCCAGGTCACCACCACAGTCACCTGCGGGTTGGGGCCCGTCGCCTGCACCTGCCACAGCACCGTCTGCAGCTGGGGGAGGGCACACGATGACGGGGGATGAGGAGGAGGAGGAGGGGGGGGGGGGGGGGGGGTTGGATGATGAGGACACGGAGGCGACACCCCCAGGTGTGGGGCGCACGGGCGTGTGGACGTGGGCGTGGGCGTGGGCGTGGGCGTGGGCGTGTGACGGGGGCGTGTGACGGGGCGTGTGACGGGGCGTGTGGCGGACCATCTCGTTGTACATGTCGCCCAGCTCGACCGTGTGCGGGTCGGCCTGCAGCAGGTGCAGATTCCGAGCCACCCGGCAGTTTTGCGGCTGGAGGGGGGATGGGACAAGAATGGTGGTGGGTGATGCTGATGATGGATGATGATGATGCTGATGATGGCGATGATGATGATGGCGATGCTGCTGCTGATGATGATGGTGATGATGATGATGATTGGATGCTGCTGTTGCTGATGCTGATGATGGTGATCAGGGTGATGATGATGATGATGACAGGATGATGCTGATGATGGTGGTGGCTGAGTAGGACGACTGGACGATGAGGCGATGGCGTGCGTTACGTGGATGGTGGGGGGTGGTGGATGCAGGGGCAGGCAGGGGCGGGGAGGCGGACCACGATGCGGATGCTGACCCGCTTGGCCACGGCCGACAGGCGGGCCGACAGGCAGGTCGCGAAGTGGGCCGGGAAGTCTGTCCACGGCCGACAGCCATCATCGCCGCATCCCCCGCCACCCCCACATCACCCAACGCCACCACCCGCCCACAGATTGGCACACGGATGACGAGGACGATGCTGGGATGATGATGATGATTGGGCCACGGACAGGCCGCCTCGACCACCGACCTGGGCGTGTGGTGGCGCATGGGGGGAGGGAGGCCCAAAGGGGATGGGTGCTGGCGCAGGGAGGCTTCGGAATGACCGGGCGGCAGGCAGGGCACGGACCGCGCTCATCCCTGACGTAGAAGTACGACCCGCGGCCCACCTGGGCCAGCATCGAGAGCACCACCGTGTCGTGGCCGTTGCCGAAGCCGAACGTGTGGATGGTGACGCCCTCCTGCACCTGCGGCCCGAAGCTCCCCAGCAGCTCGCGAACCTTCCAGCTGGGCGTCCCCACCGCCACGCAGCCCCCCCACAGCAACCCCGCACCGGAGGCGCACACGGGCGCCGCGGGAGAGGACGGGAGAGGATGGAGCGAAGAATGAGGACCCCAAATGCCATCTCCCAGCGGGTGGGTGGGTGGCCGGGGGCGTGCCTGAATCTGTGCATGCGGGTTCGGATGGCGGGCTCATAGCCACCCCTGCGGACATGGTTGTGGGTGATGCCGGCGTGAGGTGGAGGAACGGGAGGAGGTGGGTCAGAGCCACCCGTGCGGACCTGACGTCGTTGAGGGTGATGCCTGCGTGGTGGATGGCCCGGTTGCCGATGAAGGTGGTCTCCTGGCGGACGTGGCTGTCCATCCCGTCCGAGAAGAGCCAGATCGAGCCCATCCGCCCGGGCTGCGCCGTCCGGACGGCCGACGGGCTGAGGCGGCACGGATGGAGCCCCCCGCCCGGGTGCGCGTGGAGTGGTGGTGGTGGTGGGGGAGACGGAGATGAGTGTCGGGTGGGCGGGGGACGGTCCGGAAAATGCCTTGCCATACTTCCCTGCCCTCATTCAAAACCCACCTCCCTCCTGCCACTTTCAAACCGCACCCAAGTCGAGATTGTTGGTGATGGTGGGGTGTGGGTGGGGGAGGAGGGGCGACAGGACAGACGATGAGCCCGGTGACCGCGGGGGGGTGCCAGGGCCGATGGTGGACCGGGCGATCTCCTCCAGGCCCGCCTGCAGTGCCCCCATGATGTTGGTGCCCCCGTCGGGGTGGTCGATCTCGTCGCAGAGCTTCTCCACCAGCTCAACCTGGGGGGAGCATGGCGGAGAGTTGATGAGCCCGCGTAGTGGGGAAGTCGGTCTGGGTGGTGGCAGTCGGGGGTGAAAAAAGGGACCTTGGATAGGGCGGTGATTTCCGTGAGAGGGAAGAGAACTTTGACATTGTTGGCGAAGAGGATCACAGAAAAGCGATCACCGGTCCGGAGAAATAAGAGGGCCTACCGTGGCCGGTCGGGGGTCAAAAAAATGTGATCGAAAAGTACCGCACCTGTTCTAGGCAAGCTTTCACCTTGATCAACTTGCTCCGACCGGTACTGAGGGTTTCCCCCGACATCGATCTACGCCGGGTGGGGGGGAACGATGAAAAACATTTTGGGTGGGCACTCCGAACCGAGATGTATCAACAAGAGCAATGAGATCAAGGTGCGGCTGAACGGTCACCTGGTCCAAGACGCGGGCCGAGAGTGTTGCGGCAATGGCAACCTGCCCTTCGTCCGCCTTCCCAGCCGACGGAACTTGGCCAGCCTCAACAGCTAGATTAAGAAACTGAGGCTGGGGACCGGGTGGGAGTCGCGGGGGCGAAGAGAGTATGAGTTGAGGCTCGTAAGCAGTTGCAGGAACTTGCATGCATCACCTCAAGGTTGAAGTCCCTAAACCGTTTCTGCAGGCTAAGCTTCTCTGCAAATCTCGTCGCCTTCACATTCGCCACAAGCGGTCCGCCATTCACCAACCGCCAGAAACTTATGCTTTCTTTATAGGGGAGGCAAGAGGTTTTTCTTTTGGAGCATCTTGAGAAACCGATCCCCAAAACCCTCTACCTCGGGGATCCCAAAGAGCCTCGGGTGCCTTTGACCAATTGCTTCTTTCGATCTGAGAGTCCAGACCCGGATGTGCCTCACAACCCCGATTATTTGATGCCCCTCTCGCCCATGTCGTCCCCGCCGCTCGGCTCCCGCATGAGCGTCGTCAGCGCCAGCCCCGCGCACTCGCGCCTCTCGCGATTGGATCGGCCTTTACCCTCCAACCACAAGTCCCCTTCCCCGCCCCGCGAACCGTCGTCATCACCCACCATGTCTCCGCCCCCCTGTGATCGTCCCCCTTTGGCCTCGCCTGCCCCCGATGACGACCAGGTCTGTCTCACCCTCCCCTCCCTCCATTTCACGCTCTCGCACAACCCAGGAGGGTCGGCACTCCCCGGGTGAGGCAGACTGGGACGATGCCGCCTCGGCCAGCCCGAGTGGGGCCCTGGAGGCGCGGGTCACCCGATCGAAGGTCTTTGTCGACCAGCCCCCGGGGACGGTGCCCCCCGGCTGGTCCCGGGCCGAGCACACCGCCGTGCAGGTCTGCTCAAGGGCTTCATCATCATCATCCTTCCTGGGGCTGGGAGGGGGGGAGGGGGTGGGGAGGGGGGGGCGTGCGTGCCAGTTGTCTTCGGCTCCCCACAAGCTGACCTCCCCCCGGTTGGATCCGCCATCTCTCGGCTGTGTGTGCAGTGGGTCCACGAAGACCGCGACCTCGCCATCGGCACGGCACGCGCCTTCCGCGAGCGGGCCCGGGCCGAGTTGAATAAGGTTGCCTTCCCCTGCCTTCCACTTCTCCCCTGCCTGCGCTCCTCCATCTTGGCCCTGCCCTGCGGTTGCTGTCCCTCTTTTGCATCCCCGCGGCCTCCACGACGCAATGATCCTCCCCTTGATGCCTTGGCGTGGCGATGCTGATCGAGCGATTTTTGGTGGGAGGGGGGAATGGCAACGTCATCGTCATTGTCTCCTCTCCCCTGCCCCCCCCCCCCCCCCCCCCCCCCCCCCCCCCCCTCAGCTGCGTGAGAGTTTGGGGCCTCTGATTGCCCCGGCCCCGGCCAAACCCGCCCTCCCCGAGCGAGTCCGGGCGCCCCCGGCATGGATGCGGGCGGCTGAGGAGATTGCCACAGCCAGGCAGCCCGCCCCGCCCCCAGCCGCCAAGCCCCCCCAGCCCACATCGAGGCTGCCAGGTCTGGCGCCGGTGGTCGTGGTGTGGTGATGATGATGGGGTAATGATGACGATGATGATGACTGGATGATGACTGGATGATGACTGGATGATGATGAGGATGAGGAGGATGTTGTTGTTGTTGTTGTTGTTGTTGTTGTTGTTGTTGATGTTGATGTTGACGGATGATGGTGATGATGATGATCTGAGCAGGGGCGGATCCAGGCGGGGCATTGCATCATGCGTAGTGGTTCCATTACCCCGGGGGTGGCGGGGATGTGATGGGGGGTCGGCCAATCCGTTCGCAGCCTCGAGAACCCCGCGGACCTCCGCCGCCTCGCCCAAGTCGCCCGAAGGTTCCCCGAACGGGTTTGTGTGCCCCCATGCCGTCACACGCCCCTTCCCATGACACGCATCCCAAACGCACCATCGCTCGTCATGCCATGTAACAGTCCCTTTGCTCGCCCACACGGCCATGGTTCCTCGCAACCCGGTCCTGTGGCTGGTGGCTGGTGCTGGTGTCTGGTGTCTGATGACTGGTGACGGGTGACTGATGACTGATGACTGGTGACTGGTGACTGGTGGCTGGTGGCTGGGCGGCTGGGCGGCTGGGTGGGTTGTGGCAACGCAGTGCCATCGGGGTGCTGAGCGAGGGGGCCCTAGAGGCCTGGGCCAACGCCGACCTCGCCTCCGTCAGCTCGCCGGGGGGACTCCCGGCTGACAGCGACGATGACGAGAGCGCCGCTGCCGACGGGGACCTGGTCCGCCGCGCCAAGCTCCCGCGACATGATTGGATGATTATGATGATGATGATGACGACGACGATAATGACGATGATTGATGATGATGATGATGACTGGATGGATGATGATGACTGGATGGATGATGATGATGATGATGATGATGATGATGATGATGATGATGATGATGACTGGATGATGATGATGATTGGATGATGATGATGGATGATATCGCATCAATGTGGAAAGGCGCCCCTGGTTCCCCCGCCCGCCCGCCTCCTTCCGTTGTTGCGTTCAGCAGCCCATCACGGACCGCATTTTCTTATGTTGTATTGGCCCAACCTGCCTGCCTGTCTGCCTGCCTGTTTCGTCTGGTGGTTTGTGTGTCTCTGTGTGTGCCGCCCGCCCCGACTGTGACTGTAGGCCTCCAGTTCGCGCGCCTCGTCGGCCGCCTCGCGACTGACCACGGAAAGCCCCGTGTCCGCGGTCATGTCCAGCATCTCGTCCGACCGGCGCCCCCCCGCGCCCCCCGGCCGCAGGGCCGCTGCCCTCACAGCGCGGGGTGGGGCTCTCGCTCAGAGCAGCACCGCAAAGGGTCCGTGAGCACTTCTGCCTCGTGAAGGCCTTTCCCTTCCCCAATCCCGCCATACCTCTCCCCGCCACCACCAAAACTGCAACCCCTCCCTCCTTGCAGGTGCCACGCGCACTCATATTTGCACGACCACCACCACGCCCTTGCAGGTGCCACGCCCCGCTCGCCCTCGCCTCTTCGCCAGTCCCAGACGGGCGCCCCGCCGCGCCCCGGTGGGTCCGATGCTGCTGCTGAGCCTGAGCCTGTGCTGCTGGATGTACCTGACGCCGACCCGACGTCCCCGGGTGGCGGCGCCCCGGCTGGGCGACGGGGAGTCGGGCGGTTGGCCGGCGGGCCTCAGGGTGGCGGTGCCCGGCATGGACAGGTGGCGGGCGGCGGTCCGTGGGTGCCGCGGCGTGGCGGGCGACGTGCGATACGTTCGGATGGGAAGCGAGTGGGCCGATGGTTGGTGGGGTTGCCCGGGGTAACTGTCGCGCTGGATGATGAGGGCATCCCCACAGCCCCACGATCCTGGCGTTCGGCTGGAGGCAAAAAAGGGTCGGCCGTAGAGGGCTGGACCGGTAGCCTGTATGCGCGGTCAGCCACACATATTGCCTGGTGACTGGATGATGACTGGATGATGACTGGATGATGACTGGATGATGACTGGATGATGACTGGATGATGACTGGGTGGTGGTGGGTGGATATTGGCATGGGCATTGTTGTGACCAAATCATCATCCCATCATCATCATCCAATCATCATCTCATTCGACCATAGAACCATCACCATCACCATCGCCATCGCCATCGCCATCGCCATCGGCACCATCTCATCATCGCCCCAATCACAATATCCATGACGATGCCAATGTCGCCATATCGGCGGGGTTGGGTGGTGATGATCCGGTCCTGGGCTCGCGCAGGTTCGCCCAAATCGCCCCCCAGCGGCCCTCATGCCAGCCCCCATCCAGCCGCCGGCCCACTTGGGAATGGGAGCTCTTCGTCCACTCACCGCCGGACCGCCGGCCAGGCTGCACCGAGTGCCCGGGGCCAGAGTCCGCCCCTGCGGCCCACCAGCGACCCCGAGCGGTTTGAGGCATTCCAGGCGGCCCCCCTCCTCAGGCACCACCCGCCCTCGCTCGGTCTGTGGCCAGGCAGGCCCCATGCACTGTATCCACGCCACACACATGCTCTTACACGCAGCCATGGCCTGGGGGATACCTGCACACGCTCCCACACCCCCAGACACCCTTCAAACTCAACACAGCCATTGCCACACCCCCAGACACCCTTCAAACTCAACACAGCCATTGCCACACCCCCAGACACCCTTCAAACTCAACACAGCCATTGCCACACCCCCAGACACCCTTCAAACTCAACGCAGCCATTGCCACACCCCCAGACACCCTTCAAACTCAACGCAGCCATTGCCACACCCCCAGACACCCTTCAAACTCAACGCAGCCATTACCGAGATGCATCCACGGCTCCCCATTCGCCCCGCTCCGCTTGCTGGCAGTCGTCCCACCGCTCCCCCATCGGATCTTCACACGACAGACAGTGCCCACCCGTGTTCTCATGTTCCGCTTGCTGACAGTCATCCCACCGCTCCCCGTTACCCATCCACGCCTCTCTGCCCACACTGTCCAACCAGGGACGCCCTCGCCCATGCCCGTCGGCAGCAGCCGGGGCAGCACCCCTGAGGGGGCCGGGGCCGGGGGCCCTGAGAGTGACCAGGCGGCCAAGGCGGCAAAGGTGCTGCTCGACCTCGATGGGGTCCGCATCCACCCCGCATCGGCATCGGCGTCGGCATAGCAAATCATCGTCAGCGTCAGCATCAACATCATCTGCATCATCATCATCAACAACAACAACAACAACAACAACATCATCATCATCATCATCATCATCATCATCATCATCATCATCATCATCCAGTCATCATCATCATCCAGTCATCATCATCATCATCTGCATCTGCATCATCAACAACAACCAACAACATCATCACCATCATCATCACCACCATCATCACCATCGTCATCGTCATCATCATCACCATCATCATCACCATCATCATCATCATCATCATCATCATCATCATCATCATCATCATTAGCACAACAGCGCCGCCACCCAATCATCGGTTTCACCCAGGGACCCTCTGCATGATGCCCCTTCCCCTCCGGTGGTGGGCCCTTCGGCCGGTGTGCAGGTCTGGGGCCAGCTCGAGGTGGACGAGTGCGGCCGTGCCCAGTTGGCGGCCCGTTACGCGGCCCTGCCGTCCGCCGAACTGGACGAGCTGCTGGCCCGATGGCGGGAGGCCCTGGCGGCCATCCAGATGCGCGAGGGCGCCTTGTTGGCCGTGGCCACATTCGAGAGTCCGGCATATGACGGGTGGATGGGGAGATCCAGGCCATGATGCTGCTGCTGTTGATGGTGATGGTGGTGATGATGATCAGGGTGATGAATGAGACGTCGATGCCGCCGAATTGGCTCTCGTCACCTTCTCACACACCCCCGCCACCTGCCACCCCTGCCACCACCACCCACCACCCGGGCCGTGCTTCCGCCTCGTCACGATCCCATCATTCCACCCCCGCCACCACTGGCCTGCTCTCCCAGCCGAGGCCTCCGACCCTCGCCGCTACTTCGCCGCCCGGCCGGGGCCCCACATGACCCGCCTCGAGGAGGCCCGCCGCCGCCACGGCCTCATGGGCGACCTCGAGCAGGTCAGCCTGCCCGCCCGCCCGCCCCCTGTGCTGCCTGCCCCTGTGCCGTTCTTGTCGCTTTCCGTGTCCTTGTTGCCTGCCCGCCTGCCTGTGCGTCTGTCTGACAGCCTGTATTTGCCTTTGTGTATCTTTTGCCGTTTGTCTGTCTCTTTGCCTCGACTGCCCTTGCCTGCCTTGTTGCCTGCCCGGCAGTGTGCTTGTGTTTCCTACGTGCCGATGTGTCTGTCTGGCGTGTGACTTGATTCGTGTCCCGCTCGCACGCACGCACGCGCGCGCGCGCGCACGTCCGTCTGCCCGCCGATCCTCTTGTCCAACAGCCACCCGCTTTCCATGCCGCCCGCGGACCACCCTTTCCTTCCACCACTCATATTATGGCCTCATGTCCCTGCCCCTCCCCAGGCAAGCACCCACTGTCGTTCCGTCCTGGGGGCCCTGGAGCGGGACTGGGGTGTGCCCGTGCTGTACGGGGGCCGGGCCTACCTGCGCAAGATGGCCTCTGACCTCAGCGCCACCCTGTACGCGCTCGAGTCCCACCGCATGCGCGAAGCCGCCCGGAATCCGCGGATCATCCTCTCCAGGGCCGGATCCACCACCCTGGTCTGCTCCTCCCCACCCCCCCCCTCGCCCCATCTCCCGACCCCCCACCCTGGACCACCTCCACCCTGGGTCCCCATGCTCCTCCCCCCTCCCCCCCCCTCCCCTCCCCGTCATGCCTCATCGTCTTGGATGCGGTTTTTGGCAGGGGGGCATACGTGGTGTTGGCTGTGCTGGCGCGCGTGCGGTGGAGAGCCGACGCGTCGTCTCGTCTCGTCTCGTCTCTGGCTCTGACGGTGGCGGTGCGTGGTGGGTCTCCACCCCGACCCCCAGTCCCACCAACACCCGCTCACATGCACTTTGGCGGGGATCCGGCGGCCAGCTGACGGTGCGCGATCGGGGGCCCACCGAGGGCGACTTCGCCACCCCGCGGTCTGCCTCGGTCCCCGCGGTGGCCCTGCGGGAGGCCCTCAAGTCCCCATTCACAAAGAACCTCCTCCCAGGGGCCGCAACCCACCGCGCCGGTCAGCCTGACCCTGCCCCTGCCCCCCCCCCCCCCCCCCCCACACACACACACACACAGACGCACACAAACATGAAATCAGGATCAGGCGGGACGGCATCTCATTGATCATTTTCCATCTGTCTCTTGCCTGGGCGAATGGCGGGTGGGCGGACTTTGCAGAGATCGCGCCCCCTCGCCGCCCCTCTCACCCACCCTGCGCACCACCCCGCCCAGCTCGCCCCCTCCCCCTCGCGCGCCGGGCCCCGCCTCCCTGCCCGCCTCCCCGCCCCGCACCCGTCCCCGTCCCCGTCCCCACCCCCGCCCGCTGTCCAACTCGGCCCAGTCGTTCTTCGATCGCCTGCCGCCCCCCGCCGCCGTGCGCGACCTTCTGCTGCGCGGGGAGGAGGACGAGGTGGCCCAACAGACGGCCGCCGCCCTGGTGGCCATGACGGGCGGCGGCCGCGGCCCCGAGGCCCAGCCCCAGCCGCCCCAGGCTCTGCTGGCCCAGACCCGCCAAGTGGCCGCCATCATGCATCAGCCCCCGCGCTCCCGTCCTTCCGCCCGGCCTTCACAACATGACCACCCGCCGCAGCCCCCCGCAGCCCCGCCGCCCCCGCTGCGGCCGCCCCGCCCGCGGCTCTGCTTCGCCCCCCCGGAGGCGGCTCCGACCCCCACGCCCAACCCGACCCCGGAATGCACCCCACGCGATGAGATCGCCGCCCCCGCCGAGCTGCCCACCGCCAAACCCCCGCGGGTGCCGGGGCTGCCCCTTGGCCGGCTGCAGGCGGCCCCGCCCGCCCCGCTCACGACCACAAGCGCCACCACCACTGCCACCACCGCCACCAACACGGCCCGGTCCGGGGGGTCGGTATCCCCCCGGCACCTGCCCTCCTCCCCGCGCCATTCGCCCGGCCCGCTGCCAACCCCGCCGCTCACGGACCGGCCGTCGGGTCTCACGCCCCGGCACCAGCCACCGCCACCGCCACCCCTCACCGACCGGTCCACCACCACCACATCCGCGACCACCACCGGCACTGCCACCCCACGCCTCCAGACACCGCCACCGCCCTTGTCGGACCGCTCCGTGGCGGCGCCCCAACCACTGCTGCCGCCCCCGCCGCCCTTGTCAGACCGCTCCGGGGGAAGCACCACCCCCCGGCCCCAGCAGCCGGCACCGCTGCCTCCTCGGCCAGCGTTGCGCATGCCGCTCTGCTCCTCGCCGGCAGAGCCTGGGGGCAGGAGGGAAACACCCCGGTCGACAACCCCCCGTCTTGCCGCCGATCCGCAGACCCCCAGGGGCACGGTGACCCCGACCCCTCAACCCCCACCCGTGGCACTGGCACCCCCTGGCCCACCATGGCCCGAACCACCCACCCGGGTTCCCGGCAGCGCGGTTTCCTTCCATCCGGGAGGGGAAGTATGCGCAGACGAGACGGTTGCTGGCATGAACTCGGGCTCGGTCGCGTTTCTGCAGGTGATCGTGCCCTCGCCTCGGCTCGCCTCGGCCACCTCTCCGCCATCCTCGCCAACCCTCGGCCCCGCCTCCCGCACCGCCACCATCGCACTGCCAGCCATGCCGTTACAGACGCGTTCCTCCGCCACCTCTTGTACTCTGCCTCCGCTGACATCGGCCCAATGTCGACCTGACCCCAATGCCCTGTGCCGCTCCCCAGCCCCCGGGGTGTCCCCATCCACCGCCCGACGGCATGTTCGCCTGCGTTTGGGTGGGACGTCGCCCATGTCACGGCTGGGTCGTGACGACGACGAAGAGGAAGCTCCCGAACCAACCAAAAAGCCGGCATGGGCAAGCGCCGCCCAGGCACCCCGCATAGTAGTGAAGGAATCAAGGCAGGCATCACCTTCTCCGGCGCCTCCCAAGGGGACAGTTCATGGAGCTCCATGGGTTGTCACATAATAACGTCCGCTGAAACAATCCAACAACATTGGTTTCCTCTGGCCCCAAAACCGGCGCCCCTCTGTTCAACCTGCGGCCCCAGCGACTGACTCTTCGCAAAATGGCCGACCTCGTGTCTCGCTTCCAGGATCTCACCGGAACAAGCACCGAGCTCGCCGAATTGTACCTTGCATTGGCAAATAATGAATTTCTCAAGGCAGTGAGCCTTTGTCACCAAATTGAAATGCAGACTGATGATTGCGACAAAGAATTCGAAATGCTTTCCAACCAGCTCCACGAAATGCGGTTTGGTTCTTTCGGACGATATTTTTTTTTATGGATATGTCTTTAGGAGCGCATGTACAGCCACGTCAACCCCTCAGGCTCCACAGGAACGAGCAAAGTTTCGTTCGATGGTGGACGTCCTTTCGGAAATGCAAGAGAACCAACGGCAGGTGGAGAATTCCCGCCAAGAGTACCTCACGTTCGGGGGGTCACGAAGGTTCATTTTTTTGTTGCTTTCCGTGCGACCCGAATCTTCTGGCTAGCGCCCTCAAGGTGTATGACCCACGTGATCGTCCTCTCAACGACATTGCTGCCAAATTGCTTGCTCGTGCTTCGGCATCATCATCGCCGTGGGATACACAAGGAACCAGTTTGGGTGCGTCCACCCAGACTCGTCCAACAGTGGTCGTCATCACATTTTGGCGAGAGGGCTTCACGGTCGATAACGAACCTCTTCGGCTCGACGCGGACCCTTACAACGAAGAGCTCCTCAATATCCTACTGGAGACAGGGTCTTTCCAACCACCACTCTCGTATCACCGAACTGGTTTTGTTCATTAGGAGGCTCCCCTCCGAGCTTGCGAAGGATGTTCCCTCACAAACCCCGGTGACACTTCATTATGTGGACCATCGATTCGATCCATATCGACAGCAGATTTCAGGCCTCTCCTGGACTCAAGGTGGTCCACCACCACCGCCATCAAGCTTTTCTTCTCCTTTTGGCGAGTACCGGCCGCCGCCAAGTGCCAGTTTCTTTGGTGGCGGGAATGTTCTCGGAGGGACGGGGGTATAACAAAAATGTGAGCCCCTTCTCGTCTTCCGCGAGTTTGGTTCGCCGGCAAGTGTTGGCACCCCTGTCTCTCTCGGCAATTTGAAGGTTTGGGTTCGCTGAGGGCGTTTGGGCGATTCGACAGTCCCCCATCGTCGACCAATGACATGTCGATACAGCTGTTGGACCATATCATCCCGCGGCTTGATTGCTGCTTTTCTCCTCGTCACCAGGTCTTTTTCCACGCCCCCTTTTTTTCCGAATGCTCATTTCGACCTTGCAGTGGGACACTTCTCATTTTCTGCGCGTTTCCCCCCGAGAAAGCCCATCAATCATACCTTCCCGAAGGGCTGATCCGCTTCCCCATCTTTGTGGCCTCCCAATATCGCACATATAATCGAGAGTATCACACGGGAAATGTGGTCGAGCACGGCCTTTGGACAGCCCGCATGATCTTCCGATTATTCACATCTCCGGAACATTTTCGCTGGGGCGTGTTTGTCCCCGTTGAATCCCTTCCCGCCCTGCTGGTGGGTGCCACCCTCCACGACTTTGGCAAGACCGGCGACGGCCAATTTGGGTTCCATCGCAAGCAGGCCCATCCCGAGGTTCTCATGCAATACGCCACGCTTCCGCTCTTTGATGACGCGGGGAACGGCTACCTCTTCCCGCTCTTCCCCCAGCTGCCCTCCCACTTCCTGGTCTCCGGGCACCTCCCTCTCTCCGGGCAGACTCGACTGACCAACGAGACCCTCTTCACCCACACCCCGGCCATCCGACGCTCGCCCATGTTCACCCGGACGGATAGCTGTTTCCACCGGCCCCTGCAGCTGCTCGTCGACCGCACCCTGCTGGTGGCCATCTGCGATCGGCACCCCCTGCCCTCGTTCGACTGCGCCAAGATGGCCGACGCCTTCCTGCAGCCCTTGGCCCGGCCCATCCTGCACGCCCCCAGGCCGCTCCTTCCCGAGGACGTCGACCCGCCCCACGCGAACATGCTCCTCGAGCTGCAGGACCACCACGACTGCGCCGCCGAGTACTACTTCAACACCCAGGACCCGCACCCGTCGGCGGCCCTGACGCACGTCTTCCGGTTCGATGCCTTCTTCAACACCCTCGTGGCGGAGGGCATCCTGCGGCGCCCGAGCCTGGCCCAGTGGGTGGGCCCCCACACGGTCACCTGCAAGGGCAGCCAGACCTGCCTGCCCTTCTGGGACGACAACGACGTGGCCATTGCCAAATTCGCCATGCAGGCGCACAGCTACTTCGGGTTCTTCTCCAACCGGTTCAACTACGAGATGACCGTCTGGAAGAAGGCCCCCGATGAGTGGTCTGCCACCGCCACCAATCGCCACCCACCAACCACAATCCATCATTCTCATCGCCGATCATCGCTCTCGTCGCCAATCATCAGCGCCAATCCTCATCAACCACCAACCACCAACCACAACCAGCACCATCCGCAACTGTCTTCGTCCGACTCCGCTCATGCTCACCCGCACCCCGCCTCCCATCCCCCAGGCGCGCCCTCCAGCCGGAGCCTCTCTCGCTGATCGACCTGTGTCTGGAGCGGCGCTACCGGAGCCGGCCGGGCAACCCGTGCTACGAGTTCCTGACCCAGCTCAACGCGGTGGCGACCATGGTGCAGCTCAGCGAGCTCGATGCGATGCTGCACCCGGCCCGGCCCATGACCGAGCCGACCGTCATGACGGGGGCCGACGGGGCCCGCCTGGTCAGCGAGACCATCAAGCGGTACCAGCCCTACCTGGTGGGCCTGACCCCGCGCATGCTCCGGGTGGCCGTGGCCATGGCCATTGCCGATGTCGCTGCCCAGGACCGGGTCACGCTGGCCTTCCCCGAGGCCAAGCCGCCGCCCCGCCACATGCCCGACCACATCAGGCCCACGGTCACCGAGAGCATGCGGCTGGGCGCGTATTTCCGGGGCGAGGGCAACATCACGGCCCTCCCGAGCACCGTCCTGCGGGCCGCCACACGAATCGGCCGGCTCTTCGGCGGCGAGGGGATTGCGGCCCCCGGGCCGTCGGGCGACCCCAACCGAGACTGGATCCCCATCGCCAACCCGCCTCTGCCTGCCATGCCGCCCCAGATCCCGCGCTCGCAGCGAAAGGACGAGGGGCTGGACGAGGTCCGGCTGACCGAGTCCGCCTACTACGCGATGCCTGTGCTCATGCAGGCCCTGCCCCTCTTCCACTCCGACCGGGCCGCCCACAGGTGAGCCCGGGCGCCTCGGTTGGTTGTGCGTTGCTTTGTTAAAAACCTCTCTCCTTCTTTGGATGGTGGTGGGGTGGGGTGCAGTGGGGGGTCTCCTCTTCGATTGACCTGAGGACGTGTGTGTCTTGTGTGTGTGCTTGACAGTCTTCGATTGTCGTGGTCGACCAAAATCTGTTTTCTTCACCATCATCGGTTTCTATGAACAGGATAATTTCGATCCGTCGAAGGGGGGCTCAGTTGGCCGCAGTGACGATCGTTGGTTGTTCAGAGCCGAGCCCGCGTTGTCTGCCCCTGGCAGTAGCCTGGCAGAAGGGGGGTGGACAGCTCACACCGGGTCCCCGCCTCCACAAGGACCACCTGGCGTGGGTGGGTGACTTGCCCCTGTGGGCGTCCGACACACCGGAGACAGGGTGCCGGGGCGTTCGGGGTTGGGGGGGGGGGGGGGGGGGGGGCTTACTGGGCCGCTCTTTCCAAGAGGCGAAATCGGTGTGGCAGGCTTCTCATCCTCAATGTTTTCAGCTCTTGGAGGTGCTTCCCTCTCCCTCCCCATGATGGTGGAAGTGCATCGGATCATTCTGGCGGTTCCCATATGAGAACAATGAGCCCAAATGCTGTGGGAAAATGTGCCGACCGCCGAGATATACATCATGATCACAGTTTGTTCGGAGGGACAAAATAATCGGAGATAGCAGCGTAGACGTATTAATGGAATCGCGGGACACTGCGGGAGTCGTGCATCGGGGTCGGAAACACCGAGAGAAATATAGTTTTTTTTTGCAACCCAAGGGGACCCTTACGCCTAGTCGACAACCCCGACGTGCTAGGGGCTAGTTCCCTTAACTCCCCCGCGCAAATACAATCGCAAGTCTGCTTCCCCTTCCTACTCCTTCTTCGCCCTCTATCCTTTGTGCACTCTTCTGCCTCTCTGGGGTGTCCCCTGGGCACCTCTCCTCGTTCTTTTCTCTCTTCTCTCTTCCTTACTTCGACCCTCATCTCATTTGACTTTTCCCTCCACTTTCCAGTGCGTGCGAAGTGGAAGAAGAAGCGGCAACGTTTGATGAAGCGTCAACGCAGAAAGATGCGCGCGAAGTCGAAGTAAACCATTACTGACGCTCAGCAACCATCCTCTACGTCGCCTGTTCCGATCGCTCCAACACGCCTATGATGTATCCATCTTTTCGTCTTCGAGAGTGGTCAGGCGGGTCGAGGGGATTTTGAAGGTTGACATCGCTCTGATGTCGTGCCAGACATCAGAGCCAATGCAGTCGTGGTACAACAGACTGCAGGATCCAGGGGCTGACGATTTGTGCAAAGGGCCACCACTATAGGGTGTGACACAAAGGATCCGCGGTCCCTGGGTGGCCTGGTCGAACCGAAAACTGAATGATCCTCAAACATCTTGAAAAAACAAGAAACAAAACTTTTTACTGCCTTGCCTTCTTTCACTTCTCGGCGGGTTCGGAGTCCTCGCTGCTCGGGGGCATCTCGTCCTCAGTCAATCTGCTTGGGATCATCGAGCGCTTCACGCTTCGGGGACCTCGAGAAGGTGTCAAGGCCGATTGAGGGCTTGGCGGAGTCCCAAAGAGAGCCTGCGCGGCACCCATGATGTGCCGGCGATGCCCCATAACCGCGACGCCGAGCTCAATCAAATCCGCATCGGACAGGGTTGCGACGCTGCCCGCAAAAAAAAGAAGGAAGAAAAGATGAGTTTCCCAATAAAACTGGGTCATGAGTGGCGGCGGCGGACCTGAACGGGGTGGTGCAGCTCGAGGCCAGGAAGAGGGGCGTATACCGGCCGAGCCCCAGGCTGTCCAGCCAGGTGCCGACATCGAAAGAGGCCATCCCGGGGGTGATGGGCCGGATGGTACCGGTCGGCTGGGAGGGAGTCCGGGGGGCCAGCGGGGACACCACCACATCACCCGGGGCGGGGGAGGCTGGCTCCGGGGGCACGGAGACGGGTGGGGCCATGGGGGACACCGGGGCGGCGGCCTCCTCCTCCACGCTCTGGGCGCTGCGGGGGGTCGCGGGGGCCATCGGGGAGATGGTCAGCTCCGGGGCATCATCCGCATCCTCCGCCCGAGCGGCGGCAGGGGCAGCGGCGGCGGCGACGATGGGGGCAACAGTGACGGCGACAGCAACAGCGACAGCGGGCGCAGGGGCGGGAGTAGTCGCGTCGGTCGGCTGAGGGGACTCGCACCCGAGGGGCGAGATGACAAGGGCCGGGGTGGGGGCCGGGCTCGTGGCAGGGGCGGCGTCGGCGGCTGGGGCCAGGGGTGAGATGACGAGCGCCGGGGTGGCGATTTGCAGTTCTTCATCGGGCTGTGCTTCCGCTGCCGCAGGGGTGACCTCAATGGCCACGGAGTCCGCGTCCTCATCCCCCTCCACCTTCGTCCCGGGGGCGGGCACAAACTCGATGCGGACTCCGGCGTCGGCCTGCTCCTCCCCGGCGGCAGCGGCCACGATGGGGACCAGATCGGCGGGCTGGGCGGGGGCGGCAGCCACCGCAAGGACGGCAAACTCGGGGACGTCGTCGCGCTCCGGGGTTAGAGCCTCCACTGGGGCCATGGCCATGGCCTGGACCTGTGCGGTCGCCTCGGGGGTCGGCTCGATGGCCAGGTCGATGGGGGTCCCCTCGGCCTCGGCGGGCGAGGGCGAGGCGGCTTTGGCGGGGGCCGGGGCGGCGGGCGGGCTGGTGCTGAGGGGCGACTCCGAAGAGACGGCCGCGGGCGTGCCAAACACGTCCGCCGGAAGCACACCCACGGCAAAGGTCGACCCCTCCCCGGCACTGTGGGCCGAGGGCTCCTGAAGGGCGGGGGAGAACGGGGGGAGAGGTGTGGTGATTGGATGGATGCAACAACAGGCACAATCCCTGCTGACGAATGCAAAAAAAAATGAGGACCAATACGGACTCAAGCGGCGGGTCGAGAAGGGGAGCAGTGCGGGGGTGGAACGAACCTCTTCCTCATCCGAAACGGCCTCGTCGAAGGTGGGAGCGGGGGCGCCACGCACCGCGGCGCCCACATGGACGGGGATCGGCTTCAGGGGTGAGTGTGGCTGTGTGGCCGTGGCTGTGGCCGTAGCAGGCACGCCTGTTTCCGTCAGAGGGGGGGCAAGAGTGTCCTGGGCAGTGGCGGCCACGACGGGCGCCGGCGCGACTGGGACCGGGGCAAGAGCCACGGGTGAGGCTTCTGCCGCTGGTGGGGCAGCGCCGCCAAACCAGGAGCGAACCCAACCAAAAACGCCGGCTGGTGGGGGAGGAGCAATGCCAAGAAGTCTCTCGACATTGACCACATCAGCATCGCTGCCCTGACCTGAAAAGTGGAAAATGATGGTTGGCGAATTGGCGAAAACCAAGAGACCTTGAGCATATGCGCTCAGCATGGAGGCTATTGCCTTCGAAATATCTGGGTGACTGTGAAGATCTTCAATTGTCCTCAGGTTCCTTTTGGCAAGCTCGCCTTCCAGCCTCTGGAGTGGCAGGTTGCTTGAAGACAGGGCAAAATGAATGCCGTCTGGAGAAAAATGCATCCTGAATAATGAAGTGAGGACCGCCGCCGAGGGACTCCCTGAAAGATGATGGAACTTTGCGGGGGCGGCCGGGGACAACCGTCTTGGCAGGATTGATGACACAAAGACCATCCGTTCAGTTAGTTAAGTCAAACCCTTGCGGGTGTTCTCATCGGGTGTGCCCAGCCACAAGCCCTAGGGCTCGAGGCTGCGCTCTACCCGTGAGGCATTGATTCGTTGACTCCGTCTTCGCAATACGTCTCTCCCATTTCATCCGCGCCTTCCTCAGCCCACGACCCGCAGCCTTCGTGTCTAACCATCACAGCTGCATTCCAGCGTACCTCCACCTTCCCCCGCCCCCACCTGGGCCTCGAGACCCGCAACGTCCTCGCCCCCCTCCCGGCACCTCGTCCGCTTCCCCGATCTCAGGGTCTGCCCGTCCGCTTCATCCGCCGCCTTGCCGCACCTCTTCTCCAACTCCTTCGACCAGAACCTCCTGCTGGCCTTCTCGTTCACCCTCCACGGATCTCCACCGCCGCCCCCGCCACCTGGCCCTGGTATTTCTGGACCCACTCCTCCCCGAGCTCCCCCGCAGGCGCCTGGTCCACAATCCCGCACGCCGCCGCCACTTGCCCCGCCTCAGCCGACACCCGCCAGACGAGCCAACCTGTTTCCCACCCTGCACACCCATCGCTCCATGTCGCCACCGTCCCATCCACTGTCGGCCTCCACCACCAGCGCCCGCTCCCAGCACTGTGGGTACAGCATCCGCGCCCGGTAGTTCTCGTACATCCCAAGCCACCAGCCATCGGCCTGCAGCCTCCGCGCCGGCACCCCTCCCCAGTGCGCCTCTTCCCACAACGTCAATGCCCCAGGCCGCATTGGCCACCACGTCGCCCTGAGCCCTTGCACCTCCCACCCCGGCCTCTTGGCCCTCCGGACCATCACCACAATCCGCACCGGGTACCAGGCACCCCACCCCAACCGTTCTCCGGGTTGCAATTGGGCCCAACCAGTGCCATCAGCGCCCTCCCCGGAAAAACGCCTTGCCTCCCCTCCCCCCCCCCCCCCCCCCCCCCCCGCGTGCAGACAATCCGGCCGAACATCGGATTCATCTCCCCGAGCACATCCGTTCATCTCATCGAGGCGCAACGCCTGCATGAGCGCCCGACACGTCCCACGGCACCACCGATCGGATCCGGTCCTCCGGGAGCCGAGCCTCCAACACCGCCTTCAGCGCCCCACACTCCATGAGCCGATCGCGCAGCGCCTTGTTCATCTGCTGCCCCTCGTGGACCACGCATTCTCGCGACGGGCCCCGGAGCCACCCGAGATCCTCGTGGGCCCGCTCCCAGGCCTGGTACCTCCCCGCTCGCGGTACTGGGGCACTCCAGCAGGACATATTCGGACGTCTCCGCCTTGCCGCACCCGCACAGGCCACCCGGCCCCAGGCCCCATTTTCCGCTGCATCAGCCCCAAGTATCCGCGCACCCCCGCCGTCCCCACGATGGCCCTTTTGTTGGTCTGCGGCCTGCTTGCCACATTCACTCGTGCATTCACAGTCTGCTTCTTCGCCCCGGTCCCCCCACCTCGCCCCACCTCGCACCACCTCGCACCACCTCGCCCCACCTCGCCCCACCTCGCCCCACCTCGCCCCCCTCGCCCCCTCGCCCCCCTCGCCCCCCCTCGCCCCTTCTCTCCCTGAGCAATACAAGATGATTCGGACTTTTACCTAAAATTACCAGAAAATTACCTGAATTTACCTGAACTTTACCTGGGCTTTACCTAAGCTTTACTAAGCTTACCAGAGCGTCACCTGAACTTTACCTGCCCTGGTAAACCAGTTTTACCAGAATTTTACCTGACATTCTGGTAAAACACAAAGCACCAGGGGAAAATTCAGGTAAACTCGCGACATGACCAGGCCTTTACCAGGAGCGCTTGGTAAAACTGACTCCTGGTAAAACCCCGGTGGAACCCCTGGCAAAACCTTTGGTGAACCCCTGGTACTGCCCTTGGTAAACCCCAAAACATTGTGGAAAGGGTGATTTTTTGATTTTTCTCCATGTTGCGGAAGCGGGGATTGGATCCCGAGGAAGGGAACGTGTGTGTGTGTGTGTGTGTGTGTGCGCGCACATCGTTGTGTGTGGGGTGGGAGTGGATGATGAATGGTGGGTGGTGGATGGGGATGGGGGAGGGGGGAAGGGGAGGGGAAGGGGAGGGGAAGGGGAGGGAAGGGGAGGGGAGCGGTGGGGAGCGGTGGGGAGCGGTGGGGGTGGGGGGTGGGGGGGGGGTGGGGGGGTAGCTTGTACCCTGGCGACTGGTGTGAATAGGGCGCTGCGCTCAGGGTGGGGTTTTCCCGGCCCTCCGGAGTGGAGTTTCACCTGGCGAAGGCGCAAGTAACCATGACTTGTCACCTGCGCCCTGCAGCATGTTCTCTTTGGACGGCATCTGTGGGTGTGTGCCTGTGTGGAGGTTGCGTGCATGAATGCACATGATACTTCCCGGCTCCCGTCGGGTCCGTGTGCTCGGGCCGAAGCCCGCGGAAAGCATGGACCCCGGTCCGCCCTCCCCGCGAGACAGGGCCAAAGCCCGCGGGACCCCGGTTCGCCAGACAAGCTCGCTGGATGGTCGTCCCAAGGGGCCCATGGGTCGGCTCCCGCCCCCCAGTGAGACGTGCATGCCTTTGGAAAAGTGTGCGAGAGTGGATGGTGGATGTGCAATCGACAAGAAGCTACATCTGCCGCTTTCACCATGACCGAGACTGTTTTTCTCCCAGTAGCTTAGGTGGTAGAGAGCAGGTTCAGTGGTCTTCAGGTCTGTGGTTCAATCCCGTCGTCCTTCGTCTTAAATGCCTTAACACCTCATCGTTTACCAGAAAATCACCAGGGAGGTTTACCTGAAAAGTGAGGTGGGGCCGTCAGGTGAGGGGGCTGGTAAAAAGTAGGTGGGGAAGCGAAATTACCTGAATTCATTTTTACCTGAACTTTACCAGAAAGTCACCAGGGGACGTACCAGGGATTCACCAGGGGACATACCAGAAAGTCACCAGGGGACGTACCAGGGGACGTACCAGAAAGTCACCAGGGGACGTACCAGGGATTGTACCTGATTCGCCTGAGATAGAACCTACCAGAACGGGTAGGTAAAATTCAGGTAAAATTCAGGTAAAATCCCGAATCATCTTGTAAATGAACGAGGACTAATTAAATTGAATTTTATTATTTTCGCTCGGAAAAACAAACACGTAAATCCTGGGGGAGGCCCTCAGGCCGTGGGGGGGGGGGGGGGGGGGGGGTATGTACAGTACCTCTCATAAATAGCGGCGGAAAACAAAGTGCCCCCTCCCCGATCCCAGTGCGCGCCCGGGCTGGGGCTGACTGCAGGGTGCAGAGAAGTGACCAACATTTTGAGATCCCATAATTTTGTTGCTGGCCTGTGGCTTCAAGGGGCGGCTCGGTGGGGGGGAAGAATGACCAAGAAAATGGACGAGCAAACCCGCCTCCTCAGACGCCAAGGCAAGACCACCAGCCGGATTGCCCGGCTGCAGCACCGCAGTGAGACATCTGTTCGTCGGGCACTGAGCCGCTCCCCATCCGCCAAACCAAGAGCCCGGGGGAGACCACGAAAGCATTCTCGCCCGGACGACCAGGCCATCATCCGACGTGCAAAGCGCCACAGAACGGAGAGTCTGCCCAAATTGGCCCGCTGGGCACGCAAGAAGAGGACCATCCGCATCAGCCCACAGACAGTCTCGCGCATCCTCCTGCGGGCTGGCCTGCAATCGAAGTGGCAAACCAAAAAACCCCTCCTCACCGAGGCCCACCGACAAAAACGTCTCGCGTTTGCCCGAACCGAGAAGGAACGCGACTGGTCCATGGTGGTCTTCCTGGACGAGACAACCTTCACCACAGGCCCCCGCAAGCATCGTGTCCGTGCGGGCCGGAACGAGTTCGTGCCACTGCCCACCATCAAGCATCCCCCCAAAGTCCATGTCTGGGGCGGGGTCAGTGCCAAGGGGAAAACGAAGGTGTTCATCTTCACCGAAAACCTGGACGCCGCCCTCTACACGCGCATCCTGAACGAGGCCTTGCTCCCCTCTCTTCGCGCCCTGGGTCGGGGTGCCGGGCCCATCCAGCAGGACAATGATCCGAAGCACAATGCAAAAGTGTGTCTGAAAGTGCTGACCGACCATCACATCAGCCGTGTGCTTCAGCCACCCCAGAGCCCCGACCTCAACCCACTGGAGAACGTCTGGAACACCCTCAAGGACCGTGTGGCAGAGCACAACCCCGGATCTGCCCAGCAGCTGCGGAGGTGGATCCAATTTGAGTGGGACAAAATGCGAAATGCCGATTTTCTGTCATCGGTTTTGAGTATGCCCCAAAGATGCCAAGCGGTCATCGACGCCCAGGGCGGCCCCACCCGATATTAATCCATATGAGTAAATGTCAGTGAATTCTCCGAACACGGTGCCATGGGGCTTCCCCCCCCGACGGTTCCTTGGGGGTCAGACGGGACTGGGTTTTCCGCCGCTATTTATGAGAGGTACTGTATATCTGTATAAAATCAAAGAAAGCGCCACAGCCCACCCACCCAATCCAGCGAGCCGTCAAGAGCTGAAGGCGAGGTACGGCGTTAGACAAATCTCCACCAAGTCCCGAGGCAAGGCCAGGGCAAGTGCAAGCCGGCTCAGGTTGTGCCCCGAAAGGTGCCAAGACCAGCAGTGTACTTAAGACGACCGCCTCGTTCTCCATCAGTAGATCGGTGCGAAGATGCAGGGCCCGACACAGACTCGCGTTGAATATTGGCTGGTCCCGAGTGACTTTCTGGGCCAAGTGCAGTGCGATCACCACGAGGTAGACGACCTCAGACTCTTTCCCCGGCAACCCACTGTGAGCATCAACGTACCTCATGAGGAGCGACATGCCCAACAACAACGTCTCATCGTCTGCCCTCACGATACGGGTAATATCCTCAAACTGAGCCTTGATTGACTTTGAGTTTGCCATGCATGGGAAATGGGATTGCATCCAATTGACACACCCCTCCACAATTTCGGTGAAGGTGAGGCTGGTGGTGGTGGTGGTGGTGGGGTTTTGACCTGCACAACAGCCTCGACCTGCATCATGGAGCTGACATCTTCGTGCTGGGGAGACTCCATTTGGTTGTGGGTTGTGATTGTCCCTTTTCGGCGGGGAAGTGGTCGGTGGGTTGGGTCAACTGATCGTTGGTGCCAACTTGCGGTGGTTGAGGTTTGAACAGAGCGGTTGCCTTGCCTCCCCCTGCTGCCAATGATTTTCTTCTTTGTGTTCTCTGCTTGATCTGCGTGACTTCGAAGTCAGGCAAGTCACAATCGTTGAGAGCGGCTCGGATTCTTTACAAGAACGTCGTCTTGGGATCGTTACAGTGGTGTCAAGCCGAACACGTCGTTCTGTGGGCGCGTGGGATGATGCAATGATGGGGATCGGGAAGGAGGAGTGGTGGGAAGGAGGAGGGATCATCGTCAATCACCGTCCGTCACATTCGGTCACATTCGGTGGGCGGCGGCGGCGGCACTGGTGGTGGGCGGTGGCCCCCCACCGATGATCAGCCGGCTGGTGGTTGAGTGTATTCCCCCGGCGGCCGTGGCTGGTCGCCGGACGGAGAGGGTTGCCTGGGGGGCTGCCGACTGGGGTCTCCGGGCGGCGCCACTGCGTTGGGGGAATCCGTTACTGTGCCGCGAGGGAGGCAGGGGGGCCGGAACCTGGATTTGGTCGAGGTCGGGGGCGGGGGGCGCGTGGGAATCGACCAGGGCACGTGCCAGCGCCTCGGCCGCGGCGTTCTCACTCGCCCGGGAGGGAGCCGCCCCCGTGCCCGTGCCCGTGCCGAGGATGTGAAGGGCGGGTGGATGAGTGTCCGTGTTGGTGGCGCTGTCTGCCCGGGGTTGGCGTGGGCGGGGCTGGTGGTGGGTGGCCACGCCATCCGAGGGCGCGGATGTCAAGAAGGGCGAGGCCCGGCCAGGCAGGGCATCCGTGGCTCCCTCCGGGGCCCACGGCCGCCTGCCGCTGCCGCTGCTGGGCGGGCGCTCGGGCCAGGTGAGGGCAGGCGGGGAGAGGGGCGCGTCGGCCAGGGGGCTGCCGATGCTGCCCTCGCCACGCAGGTCCCCGGAGTCTTCACCGGGGCGGCGGGGTGTGGCTTCGACCCATGGTTGGGAGGCTGGGGCCGGGGCGGGGGCGGCACGGTCGGAATTCGGATCAAGGGGTCGACCTGCCCAGAGAGGGAGAGAGGGATCGGTGGCGGGACAACGTGGGGCGCGGAGCGGGTCAGGAATATCAAAATGGGATCCGCGGCGGTGGCGTGGCTGATTCCAGTGGGAGCCGGCGGATGTGTGGAGGGCATGGACGGGCTGGGCAGCCACAGTGCCGGCAAGTGCGACCAACCGACCGTGTCGGGCGGATCATCAGGGACATCACCACGATACAAAATGGCAGGGTGGGTGGCGCGGGCTGGGCGGAGGGAGTGATGATGCACCGACCATGTCTGGCCGACCCGGGCCTGATCAGCGCGTGGCCTCTGGGGGCCCTGCTGGTGGTGGCTGAGGTCAGGTCGCCCCTCTGCGGCAGCTGTTGAGGGCCGTCCCCCACGGCATCCCAGGCCGACCGCCGTGTCGCCAATGCCGCACCCGCCCCGGCCGGAGTGAAGCCGGCCATCAGATCGGGCGGGGAGGAGGAGGATGTCGACGGGGGGATAGCAGCCGCCGTATGTCCCGTGCCGACCTCGCCGCTGGCGAAACCGGATGGTGGTGTTGGTGGTGTTGGTGCTGGAGCGCTCCTGCCTGTCGTCCGGGGGTTCGTGGCGGGTGTGAGGGCAGCAGAGGCGGGCTCCGCGCCGCCCTTGGCAATGCTGCTCCGCAGGCCGCCGCGAGAGGCAGGGCGTCCGGCTGCCGTTGCCCAAGCGGCTTCTGTTGATGATGATGATGATGATGACGGCACTGAAGTGGTGATGGTGGCGGTGGTGGCGGTGGCGGTGGTGGTGGATGCCGTGGGCGGTATGTCCTGTGCGAGCATGGCGAGGATGGCCTGTGGGCCAGTCCGCATGCCCATCGTCGACTGGGCCGGAAAGACGGCCGCCATGTAGGCCGAGGACCCCGTCAGGGTGCCTGGGCTCACGACCGGGGGTGGGGGTGGCTGGGGCTGGGGAGGAGCAGGCATGGCGGGCGTGGGTCTGGGCGAGGCGGCCAGGGTCAGCAGGGCGGGGGGCAGGGTGCCGGCGGCCGAGCCGAAGAGGGCCGCATAGCGCGAGGTGGAGCGGGCCGGCGGGGCGTCGGAGGCTGTGGTGCGGGTGTGTGCACGTGCGCGGATGGAGGATTAGATCACGGCTGTGTCGGCGGGGACATCCGGGGGGGGGGGGGGGGGCAGTGCGCGTGTGGATGTGGGAACGGGATGACGCGCTGTGTGGGCGCGGGGGCAACGAGCGAGGCGGAGGTTTGGGGGGGGGGGGGGGGGGGGTTCGGCCTGTGGTCATTCAAACCGTCTGGGGCTGCCACGGTGTTTCGCTGTGCCTGTGGGTTCCTCTGCTTGCTGGCTGTGTGTCTGTGTGTGCGTCGTTGCGTTTCTCGATGATGTGTGTCTGTGGGTTCCTCTCTCTGCTTGTGTGTTCGCTTCGGTGCGTCGGCCTGTGGCGTGGCGAGGGCACGGTGACGGACGGGGCGGCTGGGTGCGGGCGGCCAGGGCGGCTGCGACCATGGGGGGCGGCGGCCCCATGATCGATGCGGGCAGGGACTCCAGCAGCGATGTGCCCCCGCGCCGTCGCTCCTGAGATTGGTGCCGGGGGATGGCGATGGTTGGATGATTGAAGATGAAGATGATGATGATGATGATGATGTTGATGATGCTGATGCTCGAGAATATGATGATGATGATGATGATGATGATGATGATGATGATGATGATTGGATGATTGAAGATGATGATGATGATTGAAGATGATGATGATGATTGAAGATGATGATGATGACTGGATGATGACTGGATGATGATGATGATGATGATGATGATGATGATGATGATGATGATGATGATGATGATGATGATGATGATGATGATGATGATGATGATGATGATGATGATGATGAGAATGATTGGGTGATGATGGCGGTTGATCCGTGTGATGTTCGTGGCTCCGGTGCGCCGCGGGTGAGGCGGAGGTGGTGGGTGCGCAAGAGACAGACCGCCCTCAGCTGGTGGGCCCATCCGAGGACCTTGGCCTGCAGCGCCCGCTCACGTTCCTCCTGCTCCCGCTGGGCACGCTGAGAGGCGCTCGCCTGGCGCCACCCACGCAGGTGGTTCGCAAGCAGATGGCTGGGGCCGAGAGAGGAGGAGAGGAGGAGGGAGTCAGGAAGGGGGCAAGGTGATGATGTGTGTCGGTGTGCGTGTCTGCTGTCTGTCATGCTGCCAATCGCAAATTATTCCGCTGCATGTTCTGTCTGTGCCGTGCAGTCTGTCTGTGCCCTCTGTCACAAGCCGCCTGTCTGCCAACCGTCCGATCTCGGAACGCAGTCGCCTTGGTGCCAGCCAGCCTGCTGTGCCGTCTGTCTGTCTGTTTGTCTGTCCGTGCCGTCTGTGCGATGATGTCTGCCCGACCGACCGATCTCGGAAGGCGGTTGCCTTGGTGTCGGCCTGCAGCTCCCACAGGGCCGCCTCCCGCTGCCGGTCGGCCAGCACACGCCGCCAGGCGCGCCACCCCCGGGCGGCCGCCATCCGGCTGGCCCGGGACCCGGCATCGGCAAGGGCACGACGGGCAAGGGCAACGTTCTGCGAGGGGGCGGAGCGGGAAGGTGTGACGACAACGGGTGCGTGGGTGCGACGACGTGCGAATAACAAACAGTTAAAATTGGGGGTATGATGGGCCTTTTTCTGATCCCATCCAACCGCATCTTTTTTGAGTGTGTGTGCGTCCGTACGTGTGTTTGCTCAACCAGTCCCTGGCGCCGCGTCAACACAGAAAAGCAGAAGCAGGCGATGATGTGCAACCATAACGGTCCCCCAGGCCGTCCCCAACATCATCGCAGGAATGCGGAGGACCGCACGACTGTGCCCATCCCACCCCAAAACCAACACAAAGTTCGCAGTCATGCGGACCGCCTGCATGACTGTCCATCCCATGCGCAGCCCCAGCCGCCATCCGTGTGGGGCCGCCCGGTGCACGGTGATCATGCGTGTGCAGGCGCGCACTGCCCGGGTGTGGGCCGCCCCGGCGCGCCACCAGCCCAGAGCCGCCCGGAGCAGGGATAGCCGATGATGGTCGCTGGCGCGGGCCGCCGCTTCCTGGGGGGCGGGGCGGGGCGGGGGGGCAGGTGGATGGGAGGAGGAAGAGGGGGGGTGGAGGCGGAGAATATGAGCTAGTATACCACTGGGTGAGCCACCAGGAGAACCGTGAGCGCTGGCGAGTCGGGTCGCCCTACCACCAGCCACCATCATCCAGTCATCGTCACCGCTCATCATCGCCAGCATCAGCATCAACATCAACATCACAACATTAACATCGTTATCATCATCGCCACCATCATCCTCTGATGCGCTCGCCGATGGTTGTCAAGAAAAGGCCATGAAGTGAGCGCAGCAGCAGGGTGACCCGTCTTTCCTTGGAGCCATCCCATAATCCTTCTTCAGGCTGTCCCATAACCATTTGGTGGCGCCTTTGCAAGAAGCGCCCGTGTTTCGCGTTCTCGCGGCAACGGGAGAACCATCGAAGCCGGCATCTGCGCGCTTCCTCTGGCCGGGACCTTCCTCCCCCCCTTTCTTTCGAGTTCCCCACGGAACCTCCTCGGTTGGCATCGAGGAATGATGCCCCACAAGACCGATTGATCGAGAATTTGGACATGAATGTGGTCGGTGTCTGGATGGGGAGATGTGGATGGGGGGACGGACCCGTGCCCGGGCCAGGTAGCGGCGCCAGGGGAGCCACCCGTGGAAGCGCATCTGGGCCAGCACGCACTGCCGCAGGGCAGCCGAATCTTGGGCCACGGCGCGCTCACGGGCCGCACGGATGTCCTCCTCGCGCTGCAGCAGAACGGTGATGATCGGATGGATGGTGATGATGTTCAGATAATCCTGATGCTGATGCTGATCCTGATGCTGATGGTGGGATGATGCTGATGCTGATGGTGGGATGATGCTGATGCTGATTGGATGAAGATGCTGGCCACAACTTGGTCAGGGCGCAAGTTGTGGGCGACTTGCCGTTGGGGCAACAGGGACCTTAGCCTGCCAGGCCCTGAGTGCCCGCTTGTGGCAGAGGATGGCCGCCCGCACCAGGTCGCCCTCCAGCTGCAGCGCCTCCTCCGCCTGCCGCCGCCGCGCCTGGAGGGAGGCATGCCCAACCACCCCCAAGAACCCGCGGGCGGGTGAGGCGGGCGGGACCAGCAAGAACAACAAGAATAACACAAAACAACAACAACAACAAGGGCAGCAGCAACCGCAGAGGTGGGCAGCTCATGCTTCTCATCGGCGAAACGATAAGAAGAGCAGGAGGGTGCGGTGGGCTCAGCCAAGGGACCTGCTTCTCGTCAGCGATCTGCTTGAGGCGCTGCTCCCGGGCCACGTGGCGGGCCCGCGCCTCGGCAGCCCTGCGCTCGAGGCCACCCGGCATGGCGGCCACAACTGCGCCACGGGACAGCGGACCGAAGTGTGGAGCAAAGGGGCTGATGATCAATCGGGCAGAAAGAAAGACGCACCCCTTGGCGAATTTGGGGGCTGTGTGGCAGGCAAACACAAGAGCAGAGCCGCAGAATGATGTGTGGTGCCTCGCGGAACAGGATCAATCTCAAACCGCACAGGGAGGCATGGCGTGTGTGGGGTGACGCGCCGATGAGAGGCGATCGGTGTGATGGGCCGACCTGGAGGCTTCCTTCCAGGCCCCGTCTGGGCCGCCGCCTCGGCCCCTGGCGGCTGCGGCTCCGCCCCCGGGCCCTGCTGGCTCTGACCCTGGCCCTGGCCCTGGCCCTGGCCCCCTGCCGACGTGGTACTGGCGGGCTGGGTGGCGTCAGCAGGTGCCGATTCGGGTTGCTGCTGCTGTTGCTGCTGCTGTTGCTGTTGCTGGGTTGATGGCAGCGGCGGGGGGGTGGCCAGTCGGGGTTGAGGTTGTTGGGGCTTGGCGCTGCTGGGCGGGGAGGGAGGTGGCGGCGTCTCCGGGTTGGGGGCCGGGGCGCCGGGAGGCGGGGAGGGTGGGGGTGGGGGTGGGGCAGTCACCCGGACTTCCAGCTGGCCGGGCGAATGGGGGGAGAGGGTGCGTGTGGGCGGGGCGGGGCGGGGCACAGGGAACGTGGATGAGCGAGAGGGGCGGCAAAAAGAGGATGCAATTTAATTCCTCGACACCCCGCGCTGCCTCATCGACACAACGAGCGATGATAGCGAGCAGGGGGGGGCGGCGGGTGCGGATGGGTGGGTGGGACCTTGGCGATGGCCGACTCGATGAGGGCCATGTGCTGGTCGTGCTCCGCATGCAGCAGGTTCTGCGCCCCTGGGGAATAGCAGAGAGACGAGCGTGGTGATGCTGATGATGATGCTGATGATGATGATGATGATCGGATGATGATGAGGAGGATGATGAGGATGAGGATGATGGTGCTGCTGCTGCTGATGATGATGATGATGATGATGATGACTGGATGCTGATGATGACTGGATGGTGATGGTGATGATGATGATGATAATGACTGGATGATGATGACTGGATGATGATGATAATGTGGATGATGATGATCGGATGATGATGATGATCGGATGATGATGATGATCGGATGATGATGATGATGATTGGATGATGATGATGATGATGAAGGATGACTGGATGATGTTGGTGATGATGATTGGATGGTGGTGAAATGGACAGCCAGAGGCGCGCCTAGCGGAACCAACAACACATCCCGCACCACCCACGTGACGGAAGATCCCCATTCACCAGGGGCGTGTGGCGGAGGGGAGGGGGGGGCAGAGCAGGCCGCGGACTGTGCTTCTTTGTCCAGCTCGCCCAGGCTTTGACGAACCTGGCCAGTTGGTGCCCCCGCAGGAACCTGTGGGGAGGTTCCCGCCCCAGAAACCGCGGCATCTGAAGCGAAGTCCAACCACATGACACACCGGGGAGGGGGGCACCAGCCAAAGGGGCACCAGCCACAGGCCAAAGGGGGCTGAGTGGCAGCCAGACGTGAGGGCCGTGTCCAGGTGCTCAGCGACCCAGCGCTCCTCGGCCGCCTGGGCCTGGGCCTCCCTGGGAACACACCAGACACGTACCCCGCCAACCCACCAGCCAGGTGATGATGATGATGATTGGATGATTGGATGATGATGATGACGACGACTGGATGATGATGATGATGACGACTGGATGATGATGATGACGACTGGATGATGATGATGACGACTGGATGATGATGATGATGATGATGATGATGTTGCTGCTGCTGCTGCTGCTGCTGCTGCTGCTGCTGCTGCTGCTGCTGCTGCTGCTGCTGCTGGTGATGATGATGATGATGATGATGATGATGCTGCTGCTGCTGCTGCTGATGATGATGATGATGATGATACCAACGGTCGCATTGTCCCCGGCAGGACACCCATCAGTGAAGCCAACGGCCACCCAGACGGACCGCCTCTGGCGCACGTCAGAGTAGAGTCGGCGCCATTTGACCCAAACCCGGGCCAGCATCCGCCGCGTGGAGACCCGCTGGTTGTGGCATACCCCCGCCCAAAGCCGGGAAATGGGACATCGATGAGAAGGCGGGTGATGACAGGGCCTGCCTGCCACAGGCCATCTCCGCCCGCTTAGCTCAGAATGGCAGAGCGCTAGACTCTTAATCTAGTGGTCGTGGGTTCAACTCCCACAGCGGGCGTTTTTTTTCCCCCGTCCCTGGACGGACCTCGGCTGTTCTGAAGAGCGAGTGCAGGGCCCGGGCCAGGGTGTGCCAAGCCGAGAAGGCAGACTGCACCACAGTCACCACACACCCGAATTGTGAGCAGTGGTCATCACCTCGAGGTGAGAACCCCCTACCAACCCGGGGCGAGAGCCACCGACCCGCATGGCAGCCATGTCGTACCGATGTCCGAGGGCCTCCGCGTGTTCGCGGGCCCGCAGCAACTTGGCCGCCCGCAGGGCCTCCGCCTCGGCCCGGCGACGCATCTCATCGGCCCGCTCCTGGGTGGCCCTGCAATGGTGATGATGGATGATGACTGGATGATGATGACTGGATGATGATGACTGGATGATGATGACTGGATGATGATGACTGGATGATGGCGACTGGATGATGGTGACTGGATGATGATGGTCCAATCATCATCGTCCAATCATCATATGGTGATCACGGCACATCTCTCGTCGGCTCGCTCTCGGGTGGCCCTGCCGCCTGGGATGGTCGTGGGGGAGGGAAAATGGCGGCGTGGCCTGGGGGAGGCGCGCGGACCGCTCCTGGGCGTCGCGTTCGGCCTGCTCGCGTTCGAGGCGCTCCTGGTTCGCCTGCACCCCCCCAAACAGAAGGCCCCCATCGCGGTTAGGGCGAGAGGGTCCGTGTTTGTCTGTCTGTCTGTGCTGTCTGTTCGCCCCAATCGTACGTGCAGCCTGTCCTGGTCGTGACTGTGTGCTCTGGGTGTGGTGGTGGCGAGGAGGTGCATGCGGTGGTGCGGTGAACTGCGCGAGGCATCATGAGGGCCCGGGTCTGCTTGTGTGTGAGTGTGAAGGTGAGCAGTGCGTGGGGACACCTTGAGGGCTCGGCCAGTGAGTGGAGCAAAGGGACTGAGCGAACTTTGTCAAAAGCTGTTGCCATCGTCATTCGGTGTCCCTGGAAGATGGATGGACAGAAAGACAAGACCTTCTCTCCTCGTGTGCCTGGGTCCCACTCCACGAGACAGAGTGGTGGGTCAAGATGTGTGCGCGTACGTATGTGTGGAGCAAAGGGCGCGTGTGTTGGGCAGCAGCAGGCTGTGTGTGTGTGTGTGTGTGTGTACGCATGCGTGGAGGAGCGTGTGGTGTGTGGGCTGGGCGACACACCTTGAGGGCCCGGGACAACTTGACCTCCTCCTCGGCCCGCTGCCGGGCGAGTTCCTTCTCAAGCCGCTCGTGCTCCCGCAGCTCCTCAACCCTGCAGCGGTGCGCATGAGTGGGCGATGGTAGTGGTGATGATGAGTGTGATGACGATGTCTGGATGATGATGACGACGACTGGATGATGATGATGATGATGATGATGATGATGATGCTGCTGCTGCTGCTGATGATGATGATGATGATGATGACGATGGCTGGATGATGATGACTGGATTCTGATGATGACGATGACGATGATGGCTGGATGATGATTGGATAATGGGTGATGATGACGGGTGATGAAGAGACGGACTTGCGGGCCGCTGCCTGGGCTTTGCGGCGCTGCTCCTGCACGGCAGCCTCGCGGTTGGCGTCCTCCTCCTGCGCACGGGCAGCCTCTCGCTGTACACACCGAAAGATGGCGGACGGGGGCATCGGGGCTGGTGGGTGTCTCGCGAAAGGGCATCATCATCATCGTCCAGTCAGCGTCATCACCATCACCATCACCATCCAGTCATCATCATCCAGTCGTCATTCACAACATCAAAACCATCATCCAATCATCATCCAACCACCTCCCAATTCCCATCCACATCACCACCCGCATCAATCCAATCATCATCACCACCATCCATCATAAGCGGCCCTGACCTGCTTGCGCTTCTCAGCCAGGACGGCCTGGCGCTGGGCCATGGAGAGGCGCGGGTCGGCCACGCGCTCCGACATCACGTCACGTGGGGCCGCGGGACGCCGGGCATTGGCGCCCGAAACCAGGTTCAGCGCCGCTTGGCGGGCCTCCTGAAGGGCAGCAGGAGGAGGGGAGCATGATGATGACGATGATGCGCGCATGCATGCATGCTGCTGCTGCTGCTGCTGCTGCTGCTGCTGACGACGACGACGACGACTGGGTGGCGATGGCGTGGGTGGGATGGCGTGCCTATGTGTGAGTGTGGGAGGGTGGATGGGGATGGGGGGGAGGGGGGGGAGGGGGGGGGGGGGTGTCGACCTCGCGAATGGACGAGGACACGGAGCGTCTCAATTCAGGGTCTTCGCGGGGTGGGAGCGGGCGCTCGGCGGCGATCACCGCGGCCAGGGTCCGATCCTGGACGGTCATCGGGGGGCGGGCGGCGGCGGGGTCGAGGCGGATCCGACCCGGGGCGGGAGAGGCCACCAGGCCACGAGTCCGCCCCCAATGGGGTGAGAGGTGCGGCGGACTTATCGCGCGCTCGTGTTCTCGGGAGCTTTGAGAGACAGTCGAGAACCAACTCCATGAGGCCACAATGCAGACCTTTCGGGGGGCATATCGGAGGAGCATTTCTGCAACCACTGCGATATAATATTTTGTGCTATCGTAAAAATGGCAATCCCGTTGGGAAACAGCCGTGAATTGAATCACCACCGACCTTCTTCAGAGGCATTTTGTTGCATGACTCGGAACGTCACCTCTTGGCTCTTGCCACTGCACTCCGCCTGAAATGCTCTTGGGCCGGGACCGCTCGGTCGGACGGATCTTTTTTGGTGCTCTCCTGTTTGGGATGGCATACTACACAGTTTTTATGGTAATCACAGTCTGGAACGGTTTTCACACTCGAATAATGAAATCATATCGTTTTCAGCCATTTATTGACGCCAACCATGTGGTTTTAAACTTCTTCCCACCACGCAAGTATGGGATTCTCATCCCCACAGTTTTTATGATTGTCGTCCTGACCGTCATCTCGACTTTCCTCTCATTGGCAATGATACACTCCGATTGACACTTCCTGCAACCAGCTCGAACATTCGACGGTGATTCCAAGGGATTTCGGAGTCTTCAAGCTCGGTTATCAACCAGCAGCTCGTGCGCATGAATTTGAGCGACTGTCGAAGCGTTTGTTCAAAGGGTCCCAAGTAGCCGGATCAATCGAGCCGCGATTTTATGGTGGAGACATGTCTCCCCAGTCGGCTGACCGAATGCGTGATGCGTGGGTGGCTGTTCCCGCGGTGTTCGCATTCGACGCCACGACTTTCCGCTTTTCGACCTTCTCGAGCCCGTCTTGCGTCGTCAAGGACGACCACGAGGAGAGGCGCTGGTTGTCGATGCATGCCTGAGTTCTTGAGGAACCACGGTGCGCTTGATTGGGGAGCCAAACAGTTCGAGTTAAACGATCATTTTATTTTTCTTGTTTCGCTTGTTCGGGCCCTCGCCCCTCGGTTTTTTATCGGAATATCCGCAGACTGTAGCTGAGCTCCTCCGCTCCGCTCCGCTCGCTCCGCTCCCGGACTCCAGCACCCGGCAAAGTTTCCCCTCCCTGAGGGAATTTCAACTATTTTTTTCATCTGTCAGAAGCGCAGTCTAACAATCAACGATGCCATCGAAAGGCGCACTCTTTGTGTTCCTTCTGGCAGTTTCCGTGGTCTCTGGTGGCAACATTTGGCGCCAGGTTCCATTTATGAAGGAGTCAAAAACAGATTGCTTCTCCAACACCACCACCGGTTTCCGGTGCGGTCTGATGGACACATTTCTCTTATGCACTGGTGGGAATCGCGTCAATCCTGCGACACTGTTTTCCAATCTGGACTGGTGGGCGGGCTGCATGCCCCCATCCATCCGCGCTGTGGGCCATTCTATGTTTCTTCATCGTGGTAATCTTTTTGTGATGAACGGAGCAAATGCGAGGGGTTTGCCCTTCCACAGTGCGTATTCTTTTGCGTCTGATCACCCTACCCTGACCAATGTCACAGATGTGCAGGTCTGGTTGAATACCGAACAGCCAACCAGCTCAAGTTTCTGTTTCACTCGACCCTATAGTATACGATTACCAAATTGATGCCATCTGATAATAGCGGCACCTTCCCGTATGTGGAAACCGGACAGGTAATTCCTTTGGGGAATAGCTTCTTGATCATGTCCTTCGAGGCTGGGCTGGCCTGGGAGTTCTTCCTCGACAACGACGAATACGGTCTGTATTGTGGCGGCGCACAACACACACATATCTATTCAAAACCGTTTGTGGCTCCCTCCGCCGGCAGAGCTGGCATACCGCCAGGTCCTCGACGCGGGCACCGACCTGATGCTGGATGTCCTGCGCACCCAGGTGCTGGCCGTTGATGGCTTTCCGGACTATCAGCAGTCTCTCGACAACCCGGCCCGCGACACCCTGGTCTTCGTCATGATCGAGGTGGCCAACCCGGCCAGCTCCGCGTCATGGAGCCGATATGGGACGGTATTTCTCGGGATCAGCCCCAATGGGGGTCCCGATGGTGCGCCCATCATCTACGTCCACTGTCTGCCTTACCTCCCCCCCCCCCCCCCCCCCCCACCACCCCCAGGATCCGGCGCCTCCCGGCACTGCGGCTTATGCAACCATCCTCACCCCGTCTCCATCTCCCCTCCCGCTCTCGGTGTCACACGCCGCAGCTGCCACCAAGCTGATGCGCGAGCTGTACTTTGATGATGTGGTGCACTTCCAGTATTTCCGGTTGGTCCAGAGCGAGCGCCACTCGGTGCTGCTCTTCGGCAGCCGATGCGACGGTGGTCGGTCCTCGTCCCCCCCCCTTCTCTCTCTCCCCCTTCCCACCCCTGCCCTTTTCTCCCTGCTGCGCCTGCCCTGCCTCTGCTCCTCGATGTGCCAATGGTCGAACTCGCCCCCCTCTGCCCCATCTCTTGTCCCTCCCCTGTCTGCCCCCCTGCCCGCAGCTGCCCAGTCTCCTCAGCCTCCCCACAGCGGTCGCGCCTCTGGTACCCACCACAAAGACGGAGGATCTTCCCAGGGACGAGCAGATCAATGGGTGGGGTGGGGCATGATCACGGCTGTACACCCCGCAGGCAGAAAGACGGGAGGCACACCCACCATCCGCCATCAGCACCCACCCATTACAACACGGACAGCGCCTCCCCCTATACCCCGATGTTGCTTTTCCAGATATCCCCCAGGTGCTCTTTTTTATGTGGCTCGACCCCCAGACGCTCCCCATGTGCCCCCAGATGCCCTCCAGATGCCTCCGTGCCCTTATGTGGCTCAGCCCCCATGTGGCTCAGCCCCCATTCCGCACTGTCACCCTCTTCCCCTTCGCGATGACACCACCCACCACCTCATCCCTCCTCCTCCTCCTCCTCCTCCTCCTCCTCCTCCTCCTCCTCCTCCTCCTCCTCCTCCTCCTCCTCCTCCTCCTCCTCCTCCTCCTCCTCCTCCTCATTCATCATTCATCACCCATCATCACCCTCTTCATCGGCATCGGCATCGGCATCATCAGCCCCCCTCCTCGCTTCCATCCCCCACCAGGCCCATGCCGCATCGAAGTCTGGGAGCTTCGCGAGAACGCCACCTACCGCTTTGTGGAAACCATCCTGCGGGTGCCCGCGGCCCTGGGGCCTCCAGTCATCCCCGGGGAGAGTTTCGACGTGGTCAAGGTGGGCGGGACCTACTTTGTCATGACCGCCGGGCCCCAGGGGTCGCTGCTCTGGTGGTACATGGAAGGTCCGACTGCCATCCACACCCCGGGGGGGGCAGGTCCACATGCGGGAAAGACGATGACCCAGCATCGGGGTCCAGTGTCAGTCGGACAATCGATGAGAAGGCGGGTGATGACAGGGCCTGCCTGCCACAGGCCATCTCTGCCCGCTTAGCTCAGAATGGCAGAGCGCTAGACTCTTAATCTAGTGGTCGTGGGTTCAACTCCCACAGCGGGCGTTTTTTTCATATCTTTTGTGATTCTTCCTCCGCACAGTGGACTACGACAACGCAACCGACCTGGCCACCTCGCCCTGCCCAGCCGGCCGGTTCCTCTACCGGCGCCCGGCCTCCCACTTGTGCATGGCCTGCCCACCCAACTCCTTCACGGACGGGCCCAACGCGGACCAGTGCACGCCCTGCCCCCCCGATAGCGTCGCCGCCGGGAGGGGGAACACCCAGTGTGTCCGGTGCCCACCTGGCACCTTCGCCCTGGCAAGGTGTGCGATGGCCACTCCCGCCAGTGCCACCCCCCACCCCCATCCCTCCATCCTCCCATCCATCCTCCCATCCATCCTCCCCTCCCCCCATCCCCTCCATCCTCCCTCCATCCTCCCTCCCCTCCCTCCATCCTCCCATCCTCCCTCCATCCTCCCTCCATCCTCCCCTCCATCCTCCTCCATCCTCCCATCCATCCTCCCATCCATCCTCCCATCCTCCCATCCATCCTCCCTCCATCCTCCCCTCCATTCCATCGCCCCCCACACACACACACCTCCCCTCCGCGCCGCGCAGCCACCAGACCTGCATCCCGTGCCCCGAGGGCAGTTACAACCCCACGGCCAACGCGACCTGCCTGCCCTGCCCACCCGATGCCGCCTGCCCGCCGGGTTCGGCGCACCCCCTGCCCGCCTCGGCCGCACGCGCGTCCTTCTTCAGCCACGATCCGTACGCCCAGCAGCAGAATATGCACGGGGCCGAGGTGACGTTCTACGGGACCCTGGCTGGGGTGGCCCTCAGTCTGGTGCTGGCCGCCGTGGCACTGTGCTTCTGTCGGCGCGGCCTGGCCAGAATGGACCTGTTCTTCTCGGCCAAGCACCCGCAGGAGGCTCTGCCCGCCCGGTTATACCTGCGCCGGACCCAGCTGGGCGGGGCCGTCAGCCTAGTGCTTCTGGTGCTGCTCAGCGCCCTCTGCGCCATCCACGTATACGCCTTCTTCACGGCCGCCCCCCAGTTGGCCGAAGTCCCCGTGCGGCTGCTCCAGTGCCCGGCCCCCCCGAACGACCATGTTCCGCTGCTGGGCGTCCTGACCATCACCCTGACATACGCCGGGCTGCCCGCGGCCCTGTGCACTGCGGACCCCAACGCCGTCGATCCGCCCGGTGCGTGCGCGGCAGGATGGCGTCTTCCGGATGCGCCCATGCATAACCAGAGTGAGGCCATGATCATGACCAGGCGCAGCTGCGAGGCGGTGGGCGAGGACGAGGCATGCAGGGTGACGATCTCGTACCAGCTGCGGAATATGACGGGTCCGATGTGGATGAGGATGGGATGGATGGATGATCTGTGCGTGTGGAGCAAAGGGACTGATCAATCGGACAGGAAGGGTCGATGATGATGATCGGATGATGATGATGATCGGGGTGATGATGATCGGATGGTGGTGATGATCGGATGATGATGATCGGGGTGACGATGATCGGGATGATGATCGGATGATGATGATGATGCCGATGACTGGATGTTGCTGATGATGATGATGTCGGGCGATGGCGGCGATGATTGTGGACTTCACCTCACTGGTCACTCGCCCCGATCGGTTGGACGGGCGGGCTGTGGCGTAGGCACACCGTCCTTTGCCCGATTCGTTGAGCTTGCCGATCCGCTGGCCGTGGGCCTCCGTGTGGACGCATCGACGCCTCCCGTGGCCTCGGTCGTGGCCCAGGCGGACCTGCAGTGGCGCGTGGGCAAGATGCCGGGCGTACTCATCAGCGAGTCCTCCGTCGTGCACGAGTTCCGGAGCGCAGATGAAGGTCGGGAGGTGACGGAGTGGTGGAGTGGAAGAACGTGGGGGGGGGGGGGGGGGATGTTCATGGTGAGGAGGATGCGGGGGTTGAGCAGTGATGCGGCATGTGCAGTGACCACCATCACCACCAACCGGCGGCGTCAGCAGATCCTCCATGGGGCTATATCACCCCACGCACTTCTCACTCACTGTCCCCTCAGGGCCATTACCACCACCAACCAGCATCATCAGCAGATCCTCCATGGGGGTATATCACCCCGCGAACTGACCACTATTCCCTCAGGGCTTCTTCTGGACGGTGAGGACGAGCCGGCGCTGGGGCTGGGGCTGGCTGCCAGCTGGCTCTGCATGCGCGACCAGGCCACGGCCGCCTTCGACGGGACCCGCTTCGTCGAGCTCGCCCCGGGGGGTCTGTCAGAGAGAGCATGCGGTGCCATCATCACCATCATCATCCAATCCAATCACCATTGTCGTCGTCATCGGCTTCTCGGCGCGCCTTGCACGACCCGGTGGGGGCCCTGGGTCTATGCCATCATGGGTGGACTCTCTTCGGCCGGGCCGCCGTGCGGTGCCCCGAGGGGTGGATGGGTCGTTCCGTGGCCCTGTGGAGCGACCCCCGGTCACCCACACCCATCCTTCCCACCGCCCCCCTAGTCCACCACACGAACCTCCAATCGGCTGATGCGCCCTCGTTCTACCTGCGGCCACACGAACCTGCCATCGGACCGCCCGACCCGGCCAGCGCCAACCTCACCCTGGTCATAACCTTCACCAACGCCTCCCTCTCCGAGATTCATGTCACCAAGGAGGTCTGCCCGCACGGGTCCCGAATTCCTGCATCACCGTTTTTGAATCGCGACAGACTTCATGGATCCGTCTCTTGGGTGAGCTTGGCGGTCTCGTCAGCGCCCTGTTGGGCGTCGCATCGTTCGGACTTTTGATGATCGAAAACTGCCTGCATGCCGTTCTCACCCGTGCCTCTCGGAATGCGCCTCTCGTCGAGGCTACCGCTCTTCTGAACCCCAGGGAGGAGGCGGAGACGCTGGAGACTGGAGGCCACATCAGGAAACGACCCGCCTGGGTGCGGATGGTGGAGCAACTTTATGAACTTCCAACAGAACGGCCATCCTAAAGTAACAAAAAAAAACAATTTCTCTTTGCTTTTGTGAAGGTTTTTTTGCAGTTTTTGTGCGGGCAAGAACGATGATGTGTTAGCGACTGGAAGCAGGGTCTCACAGACATCGCAGGCCCAGTCAAACAGCCGAAGACAGGCTGGAACCCTCCCAGTCACAAGTCGAGGCTACTTTCACTCAAGGTTTGACCTTGATTAGATCCTTATTTAGAACAGATTCTGAATTCGCATTAGCCCAAACTCAGGAGTACGATGATTCTCCAGCGACACAGATCGATGTTGCAGAGACTGTAGGTCTGGTTTTGTGGCTTTGATCGCGACCCACGTTGATTTTTCCTGTCCCGATCTTTTCAGTCCCCACTCGACGTCGTCTGTTCTCGGGGTGTTCAGTTCCATTTCACTCTTTTTCCAGCCATCACAGCATCCCTTCAAATCCCTGGATCCGTTCAATCCATCGAACTGATTAATTTCATGTGCCATTCGCATTTCTCGGCCGACTTTGACCCAAAGATCAACATCATCACAGGCGTGAATGGTGGTCTGCCTCCTGACCACGTCTGTTGTGTGAGACTTTCGGATAGCCGGAAAAAGCGCCATTGCCGCGGCTCTATCCGTGGTCCTCGGGTCCAAAGCCTCCGCAACCACCCGAGGGGCCCGCGTGGCGGCCATGGTCAAGACGGGGCAAACGTCTGTGTCACCCCGCCCACATCAACCTCACAGTCTCCATCCCTGGGTTGGTCAGGCACGCCACGGTCCGGTTGAAGTTGCGGAACAAGGGCCCCGGGTCATATCGACACGATTCGTTCGGGGACACGATCACCATCGAGCGCAACGTGCGCACCACCCAGGGAGCCAACTACATCATCTACAACAGCGAGGGTCGGCTGCCCCGGGATTGGCATACCCCTCCTCCTGGCACCCCCCCGCGCACACTCGCCACATCACCATGCGCACGTTGCCCCAGTCCCGAGTGTAAGAAAAAGTGTCTTTATCCCCCGTGTGGCTCTCACCCTGCCGCCTTCCATTCCCCGATGACGACGATGACTATGAGTGGTGGTGACTGGATGATGATGATGGCGGTGGTGACTGAGTGACGATGACGACGACGACGACGACGATGATGATGATGATGATGATGATGATGATGATGATGATGATGATGATGATGATGATGATGATGATGATGACTGGATGACGATGATGATGATGATGATGATGATAACTGGAGATGATGATGATGATAACTGGAGATGATGATGATGATGACTGGATGATGATGATGCTGATGATGACTGGGTGACCCCCCACGCACCCCCCACGCACCCCCTCATGCCGCCACCCCTCATGCCGCCACCCCTCATGCCGCCACCCCCTCATGCCGCCACCCCCACCCCCATCCCACCCACCCTCACTCAGGCAAGCGGGTCGAGAGTACCAAGCGCGAGCTTGACATGCTGCTGGACCACTTCGGGATCATCGTCGACTCGCCCTCGCAGGTGATGCACCAGGACGAGATGAAGAGCTTCCTCGTCACCCGCACCCCCGAGGATTTCTACAAGGTCTGCAGACCCTGCTCCCCCGCATCCACACACCCACCACCCTGCACCCGCTCCCGCACCCCCGAGGATTTCTGCAAGGTCTGCAGACTACATCCACATCCACACCCCACCCCGCACCCGCCCACGCTCCCCCGATGTCTTCAAGGTCTGCATATCCCACTGCCCCCTCCCCCCTCCCCCTCCCCGCATCCACACACCCACACCACCCTGCACCCGCGCCCGCACCCTGGAGGGAGTTCTACACAGGGCCTGCAGCGCCCTACCACCCCCCCCCCCCCCCCCCTCACGCCTCTGCAGTGCTACTGCCGCCCCTGGAGGACTTCGCCAAGCGATGCGCCCTTCTCGAGCCCATTTCCGCCCACCCTCCTACCGTCCCTCCCCCATCCCATCCCCTGTCCCGCACCCGGACAGCTGATCATCACACCCAGGCTCCAGCACCCATCATCACCCGCCACGTTGTCCCTCCTCTCCTCTCCTCCCTCCCTCCCTCCACCCACGACACTGTAGCTGATCATGCGATGCACCCTGCTCGAGTCCATCCACGAGAAGCTCTCCCAGTGCGGGCAGAACATCACCTCGATGAAGGAATCGACCAGCGCCCACGAGCAGCGCCTGAAGACCCGCGAGGCCCTGGTCGTCAAGCTCAGCGATGAGTCCGCCTGCCCCGCCCACGCCACCTCTACCCGCCCTCTCCCCTGCCCTCTCCCCTGCCCTCCACCCGCCCTCTCCCCTCCACCCGCCCTCTCCTCCACCCGCCCTCTCCCCTGCCCTCCACCCGCCCTCCCCTCCGAGATGGTGGCAGGTGTGGATGTGCACAAAGGCACAGAATTTCCACTTCCATCATGAAAGACCGATCGTAGCCGTTGGGACCTTTTGAGAGCGTGTGGGTGGAGGACGGGTGGGGTGCTGGGTGTTGGTGCTGCCCATGATCATCCTGTTGTGCGCTGCTGAAACCTGCCCCCGTCCGGCTCCGTGCTGTGGGGTTGGTTGGTGTGCTGCCAGGCTGAGGACCTGCCAGGCGGTGGAGGACATGCGCGCACGGGTGGTGCAGCTGGGCGGGGCCCTCCTCTGGCGCATTGCCAACAAGGCAGCACAGGCCCGTATTGCCCCCTCTCACTTCTGGCCCGCCCGCCCGCCCGCCCGCCCGCCCGCCCGCCCGCCCGCCCGCCCGCCCGCCCGCCCACCCACCCGCCCGCCCGCCCGCCCGCCCGCCTCGTTCGTCTCCCACACACAACATGAACGGGTCGCCACCCCGTGATCATCATCAGAGCATGGCATCAACATCACCACCACCACCACCACCACCATCATCATCCAATCATCAGACAGTCATCATCATCATCATCCAATCCAAATCCAATCATCATCAGCATCAGCATCATCAGCATCATCCATGCCATCCATCACCTTTCCACTCTCCGGGGTGGGCCCTGGCTGGGATGCACAGGAGGTGCAGATCGTGACGGGCCAGCTGAACAAGGCCATCCGGGCCCAGGAGGAGGCCCAGCGCAAGGAGGCTGACGAGCAGGTGCGGATCCCACCCCAAACCCCCATCCCATGTCCCGCACGCCCCCCCATGTGCCCCGACCCAGTGTTGCGGAGTCCCCAAATGGCAGACACCACATCACACGCCCCCCATTTCGCCGCACCCACGTCCTCAGCAGTCCCCAGCCAGTGTCACCTGACACGCCCCCTCATCCCAATTCCCCGGCAGGCCAACCTGAATACAGCCGAGAAGCAGGTGACAGAGTGACATGTCACCTTACACGCCTCCTCCCTTCCCTTCCCATTCCCATTCCCATTTCCCCGGCAGGCCAACCTGGATGCAGCCGAGAAGCAGGTCGCGGGTGACGGCGAGGTGCTGCAGTCGTACAAGGGGCAGGCCGAGGAGCTCCTCCAGCAATCCGAGGCGACCGCACGCAAGCTGGCCGTCACCGTGCGCGAGATCAAGATCTTGGAGGTCAGTCAGCATGGCCCTCCCTCACACTGAGCCATAACCCCGCCAGACAGAGCCTGTCACCCTCATCCAAAAGCAGTTCTTGTGCATCAAGGGTGGCTGGAGCGACCTGACTGACACCACACACTGGCACCACACACTGGCACCACACACTGACACCACACACTGGCACCACACACTGACACCACACAGCGACCTGACTGACACCACACACTGGCACACTGGCACCACACACTGACACCACACACTGGCACCACACACTGACACCACACACTGACACCACACACTGACACCACACACTGGCACCACACACTGACACCACACACTGACACCACACACTGGCACCACACACTGACACCACACACTGGCACCACACACTGACACCACACACTGACACCACACACTGGCACCACACACTGACACCACACACTGACACCACACACTGACACCACACACTGACACCACACACTGACACCACACACTGACACCACACACTGACACCACACACTGACACACACACTGACACCACACACTGACACCACACACTGGCACCACACACTGGCACCACACACTGGCACCACACACTGACACCACACACTGACACCACACACTGACACCACACACTGGCACCACACACTGGCACCACACACTGGCACGCGACCCTCTGTGTCGTCGGCTGTGCGCAGCAAGGGCGGCTGGAGCGGCTGCGGGACGGGGCCGAGGAAGCCGAGCAGCTGGCCCAGACCCAGGCCGAGATCACCCGGGTCATGGCCGCCTCGCACTCCGAGATGTCCGCCATGGCCCGCCTCCTCCCCTCGTTGCCGCACTGTCACACACACACTGGCACACCCGGGGTCATGGCCGCCACCTGACACTCCGAGATGTCCGCCGTGGTCCCACCTCCTCCCGAACCCCATCCCCTCATTGCACTGTCACATTGCCACACCCGCTGTCATGTTCGCCGCCTGACACTCCAAGGTGTTCGCCTCACCTCCCGAACAGAAGTGGTCAGAGCCTCCCGAACCTCCACTCCCATTTGCTGCGCTGGTCCTGGCCACCTCACACTGTCTCTCTGTGTGTGTCGTGTTTTGCGATGCCGGGGGGCCGCTAGGGACGCGACCCGGGACCGGATCATGGCCCGCCGGCGCGCCATCCAGAATGAGCTGACCGAGGCGGAGATTGGCATCCGAGAGGTCCGCACCTCCACCACCACCCCCAGCCCCCTAGCCACCACTACCATCCATATGTCTCGACACACACCCTTTACGCCATCACCACCCACCTTTCGTTAATGCCCTCGTCGTGGCTCTCGGCACTGAGGTGAACCCGACCTGCCCCCACACACACACACACTCACTTATGCACATGACGGGCCGATGTGGTGAAGGGGTGGTTGGGTGCGCGATTCGCTCCGAAGGGACTGGACATATGGACCGGTCGTTCGTTGGGTGTGCGTGCTCTCCCTGCTATATCTGGTGGTGGTGGGTGGTTGTGCAAATCCCCTTGCGCCGCTACTCGCTGCTACCACCTGGTGGGGGTCCCTCCGCATTACGCCACGACGGCAGGTCCGTCCTCTCCCTAACGAGCCTATCAAACGCCCTCCACAGGGGATTCCTTCGCCCACGGGTGCAGTGACATTCGTGCTGTCTCTTCTACCTCTCTGGTTTTTGTTTTATTTTCCCGTTACTTCGTTCCTTCTTTACTCGACACACACACAGACACAGACACCCACACGCACATAGACATCTGTATCGAGACGATACACAGGTTGGGGTGGTGAATTCCCCTCTTCCGACATCCCTCAACATCGGCAATCTTCCTTCCGTCTGCTTCTGCCCAACACACGCACACTCACATCTGCTTCCGTCCAACGCCCACACCCGCACGCACTCGCCCAGAACACCGACCGTCTTGCTGCCTCGCGGCGGGACATGGCTGCCCGGCGGGACGCGATGAAAGCCATTCGGGATGAGATCGCGGCCACCGATCGGGAAATCTTCCACGCAAACCGCGATGTCTGCACCCTCATGCCCTTGAGCAACCCCCGACCCCCCCCCCCCCCCCCACACACACACACACAGCATCGTCCTTCCTCCACTCCAACCGCGACGTCTGCATTTTCATGCCCTTGAGCAACCCCCGACCCCCACAAACACACACATCCACACACTGTCAACATCGTCCTTCTTCCTTCTACTTCTGTCTGTCCCATACACACACATCTTGACGCATATCGCGACCCGCACGAGCGATGTGGCACGAATGCTGATCGATGGCTGATCCTGGGTGGGCTGTGTGCGGGCGCAGCTTGATGCGGCCCGGCGCAAGAGGGACGTGCCCACCAACCTGCACCTCTTCGGGGGCGACCGCATGCCTCAGTCCGTCGACAGTCTCGCCCCTGCCGTGCGTGGCGGTGGTGAAGGATGGTGTGGGGATGTCTAGATGTTGGTGACTGGATGCTGACGAATGATGATGATGATGACTGGATGATGATGATGATGATGATGATGATGATGATGATGATGATGATGATGATGATGATGATGATGATGATGACTGGATGACGATGGTGATGATGATGATGATGATGATGATGATGATGATGATGATGATGATGATGATGATGATGATGATGATGATGATGATGATGATGATGATGATGATGATGATGATGATGATGATGATGATGATGATGATGATGATGATGACCGGATGATGGTGATGAAAAAAAGTTGAAGTGGGTTGTTGAATTCTCGTTTGATGATTCGGACAAACCGGATGAATCGGATGATGAATCATGATGATGTTGACGTTGAAGATGATTTTTGATGATGATAATCATGATGATGTTGACGTTGCATCGGTGGGTCTGCTGCAGGCTGATGGACGAGGTGCGCCGCGCTCCGTTCCGCTCGCAGCCACACGGCCCCGTGGGTCCGCCCCGTGCTTCCTCCAACCCCCCTCCCAAATCCAATCACCCTGCCCTCCCAGATCCAATGCTCTCGGTTCTCACCCTGGAAGAGCGTGCCTGCATCCATTTTCTTTGATCAGAAAGACCCGCCAACAACAACAACAACAACAACAACAACAACAACAACAACAACAACAACATCATCATCATCATCATCATCATCCAGTCATCATCAGCTAGTCGTCATCCAGGCATCATCATCATCCATTCACCCAATCCGTGCGACGCCAGCACCTTTCTTCACATCGTGTCCCTTCTTCGGACGGCACTGGTGTTGCGGCTGCGGCTGCGGTGTTGCAGGCGCGCTCATCCGGCTGCGCGAGAAGCGCTGGGCCCCGGCGGTCGAGGCCTTCCTGCAGCCCATCCTCGACGCCCTGATCTTCACCGAATGGGCCGACGAACGCGTCCGCCTCTGCCACCCATCCACCCCCACGCACACACACACCCCACCCTTCCACACCCACCCTTCCACACCCACCCCTTCCACACCCACCCCTTCCACACCCACCCCTTCCACACCCACCCCTTCCACACCCACCCCTTCCACACCCACCCTAACACCCACCCCTTCTCCCCTTCTACACCCACCCACTCATACCACCACTGCCCATACCCACCCACCCCAGCCCTTCTCCTTCTGCCCCGAAACGTCTCCACCGCCTCTTGTTCTCATTGGGCTCTTCTCCGTTCCCCCGCACATCCCGCCCTGCTGCTGCTGCTGCTGCTGCTGCTGCCACACCGCCAGGATTTTTCGTTCGGCATTCGGAAGCGCTTCCCCGAACTCAAGTCCGTGCTGCTGCTGCTGCCGCGTCACTCTAATTTTCCACCATGCCCACGTATCATGCCCCACGTCCATCATGCCCCACGTCCACCATCCACCACGTCCATCATCCCCACGTCCATCATCCACCATCCACCACGTCCACCATCCACCACATCCACCATGGTTCATCATCACATCGACCATCCCCGCCCACGCACCGCCCTCCGCCATCTGCCGCTTCGCGTTCGTTCTCGTCATTTGGAACTCGCCACACTCGCCCACTGCTGCGCTGCGCTGCGCTCATCGACTTGTCACCTGCGCCTTCGCGAATACCCAGCATGCACAGCTTGTCCCCTCTCCGTCCCGCACCTCCCCCACGACACGACCGCCCCGTCTGCTCATCGTGACCCTTGACCCTTCCTCCCTCCTGCTCCTGTCCCTATCCCCCCACACACACACACACACACACGCACGCACACTCACACGCACACACGCAGTCTCTTCTACCTCTCTGGTTTTTGTTTTCCCGTTACTCCTTTCCTTCTTTACACGACACACACACGCACACACACACACACACGCAGGGTCCGCACACGGCGCCAGACGGCGGCCAGCCAGGTCTACGACACCCGGCGCAACGAGCCGCCCAACCCGAACCTGGCCACCATCCTGCGGGCCATCGAGTGCGACGACCCGGTGGTGGTCAATGCCCTGATCGACGGCTTCCGGATTGAGGGCGTCGGGCTGGCGGCCACACGGGAGGAGGGCCAGGCCATCCTCGATGGCACACACCCGTCCGTCTGGGCACAGCCACGGACACGGACACGGTCACGGTCACGGTCACGGTCACGGTCACGGTCACGGACACGGACACGGACACGGACACGGACACGGACACGGACACGGACACGGACACGGACACGGACACGGACACGGACACGGACACGGACACGAGCGGAGGGCCAGGCCATCCTCGATGGCACACACCCGTCCGTCTGGGCACAGACGGCAGACAGGCATACAGGCAGGCAGACAAACACAGACGGAAGGATGGCCAGGATTTAAAAGAGGGAGGAAGGACACCGCAAGATATAGGCGAAGCGCCATAGTCAAGCAGCGTCCACCAGGCCAACATACGCAGGTAGCAGCGAACAAAGGCGGCAAAGCACTCAGGGAAGAGCACGCCAACATCCGAAGAAGGAAATCAGGACCCACAAGGGATCCGTCACATGTGTGGATGGACAGCTTACGCTCACCACATTGACGGGTCATGACATGATAGGAACGTGTCAGAGACCCGATGGAGCCCACCTCAAAGGGGACCAGCTCCACCGTCCAGCCCTTCACCACCAGGTCGCGGGTCAGGGCCAGATAGCACGCTGCTTTACGCTCGTGTGCCGGACTCACATTGTGCCCCGCGGGGACTGTCAGTTCCAGGAGCACAATCCTTTTCAGTCTCCGAGCGCAGCACCAGCACGGGACTCCACTCTCCGGATCATTACACATTGACACGCAGGTCCGAGGAGTGCTTCAGCAGGAAGGAGCGCACAGGTCCCATAATTTTTCCCCTCCTCTCCAGGAACCTTAACCTTGACCGCTCTCACCTTTACCAAAAGTATAGCACACACTCCTCGATGACGGAAGACCAAGGGCAGGTGTCACTTGCATCTGCAGGAGCCTCCCTCGCGAACTATGATGCCATGTTTGTTGATTTGCAGTCACCTGCTGGCTTTCTGGGTGCTGATCCTCTGTGCCATCTGTCGGTCGATCCTTTGTCTGCCCTGGCAGTGCCATGATGGGGCGGTTGTTTCAAGGGAGGAAGGACACCGTAAGAAGTAGAGGCACACACATCCACGAGGGAAGCGCCATAGTCAAGCAGTGTCCACCAGGCCAACATACGCAAGCAGGCGGCAGCGAACAAGGGTCAGTCAACGGCATAGCGCTCAGGCGGAAGAGCACGTCAACATCCGAGACCGGAAATCAGGACCCACAAGGGATCCGTCACATGGTGTGGATGGACAGCTCACGCTCTCACCACATCGCACAGCAGCAATATGTGTCGCGCCAAAGGGGGTCCCCGACACAGGCAAGACAAGGGCAATCGGAGCATATGACACAGACCTTTGGAGCGCACAACATCACATCACATCACATCACACCGTTGCCACCTTTCCGCACTGCTGTCGGATTCTGTCTGTGTACCTGTCTGTCGATCTGACTGTCTCTGTCTGAACGCCAGTGCCAGAGTGCGTTGTTTCACGGCTGGGAGCGCGCAACACACCACCACACACCCGCCCCATTTCCGCGCTGCTGCTGCCTGGTGGACAGGGCATGCGCCAACCCGGCCGGTGGCCCCCCCATCCGGTTGGACCACGTGCTGTGCCTCGACGGGTACGAGCTGATCCGAAAGGGCTTCGTCGAGGCCTCCTACACCAGGCCCCTCTACAACCGGGCACTCGGGCTCACCACCGAGGACCGATGTGGGTCCGCGGCCCTCAGAAAACACGCGCACGGATCTTGGATGTGTCACCAACATCACTAACATCACTAACATCACTGACATCATCATCATCATCATCACCATCATCATCCAGTCATCATCATCATCATCATCATCATCATCATCATCATCATCATCATCATCATCAGCCAATCATCATCATCACCATCATCACCATCACCATCAGCATCATCACCTTCATTCCCCATGTTTCTCGGGCTTAAACTGTGGGTCTGCAGTCATCACCCAGCACGCGCACGGGTCCCACCATCACCTTCACTCTCCCAGTGTGTTTCTCGGGGGTCACCATCGAGGACCGATGCGGGTCCGCGGTCCTCAGGAAATCACGCCGCATTGTCGCTTTGTGTGTACTCGACCACCGCCGCTATCACATTCACCCTCGGCGTTCACCACCGAGGACCAATGTGGGTATGCGGTGCCCTCAGAAACCGCGCTTGTGTCTTCTCTGCTGCGGCTACCAGATGCGCCACGATACCCACACACCTTCACAGAGATCGTTCCAGCATATTGGTCGATCTCATTCATCAATCGATTCTCTGTTGGATGTGCATGTTTTCCCGGGTCTGCAGGATGCTTGAGGCGGCCCTGGAGGCGGCCAAGGGGCGCCTGGCCGAGCAGCATGGGCGCCTCGAGACCGAGCAGCGCTCCCTCGCTGAGGCCGAGGCGACCGTACGGCCAGCCCAGGTCCCCCGCCTCGCACCGGCCATCACGCACCGCCACCACCAGCATCACCCGGCCATCATCACAATCAAGCAGTTTGTTGCCATCAGCTTGCCAGCATCATCGTCCAGTCATCATCATCCAGTCATCATCATCCAGTCATCATCATCCAGTCATCATCATCCAGTCATCATCATCCGATCATCATCATCATCATCCAATCATCGTCATCCGGTTATCATCATCATCATCATCATCATCATCATCATCATCATCATCATCATCATCATCATCATCATCATCATCATCATCATCATCATCATCATCATCATCATCATCATCATCATCATCATCATCATCATCATCATCATCATCATCATCATCCAGTCATCATCATCATCGTCCAGTCATCATCATCATCAGCATCATCGTCATCCAATCATCATCATCACCACCACCATCATCCATCATCATCATCATCATCATCATCATCATCATCATCATCATCATCATCATCATCATCCAATCATCCAATCATCATCATCATCATCACCATCATCATCATCATCATCATCATCATCATCATCATCATCATCCGATCATCACCATCATCATCATCATCCGATCATCACCATCATCATCATCATCATCATCATCATCATCATCATCATCATCATCATCATCATCATCATCATCATCATCATCATCATCATCATCATCATCATCATCATCATCATCATCATCATCATCATCATCATCATCATCATCATCATCATCATCATTCATTCATCATCCTCATCCTCATCCTCATCCAATCATCCTCATCCTCATCCAATCATCCTCATCCAATCATCCTCATCCTCATCCAATCATCATCACCACCATCATCATCATCTATCATGCCATCTTGGCGCCACCACAGGACACGGTCGTTCGGCTGAAAGGCGACTGCGACCGACTTAATCGGGAGCGGGCCGGCCTGGCCAGGGAGCTGGAAGCCCTCAAGCTGCCCGACCTGACCTGCCTCGAGGAGGCTGCCGAGGTCTGCTCACAGTGGCACGCCGGTACATTGGCATCGACACATCGACACCATTGACGACGCGCATTAACGCATTAACGCATTGACACGCTGGACCATTGACACGCTGGACTACTGATGACACATTGGCACATTGGCACATTGGCACATCTTCCACGTCATCCCCACCACCACCCCCTCCTCCTCCTCCTCCACCTCCTCCTCCCCGCCCGCTCGACCGACGACGCCAGGAGCACAGCCGACAGGCGGAGGCAGCCTCATGGGGCCGAAGACGCTCGCTCAGCCCAGATGGCTTGTCAGCCCCCCCCCCCCCCCCCATCCACGCCCATCACCTGATCACCTGGATCTCCATGTTTATCCCCGCCGTCTCATTCCCGTGCTGTCGGTTTCTGTGTCTTGTGGGCCATCGGTTGCTGGTGCTGCTGCTGGTGGTTTTGGTGGTGGTTTTGGTGGTGGTGGTGGTGGTGGTGGTGGTGGTGGTGGTGGTGGTGGTGGTGGTGGTGGTGGTGGTGGTGGTGGTGGTGGTGGTGGTGGTGGTGGTGGTGGTGGTGGTGGTGGTGGTGGTGGTGGTGGTGGTGGTGGTGGTGGTGGTGGTGGTGGTGGTGGTGGTGGTGGTGGTGGTGGTGGTGGTGGTGGTGGTGGTGGTGGTGGTGGTGGTGGTGGTGGTGGTGGTGGTGGTGGTGGTGGTGGTGGTGGTGGTGGTGGTGGTGGTGGTGGTGGTGGTGGTGGTGGTGGTGGTGGTGGTGGTGGTGGTGGTGGTGGTGGTGGTGGTGGTGGTGGTGGTGGTGGTGGTGGTGGTGGTGGTGGTGGTGGTGGTGGTGGTGGTGGTGGTGGTGGTGGTGGTGGTGGTGGTGGTGGTGGTGGTGGTGGTGGTGGTGGTGGTGGTGGTGGTGGTGGTGGTGGTGGTGGTGGTGGTGGTGCTGCTGCTGCTGCTGCTGCTGCTGCTGGTGGTGGTGCTGCTGCTGTTGGTGGTGGTGCTGCTGGTGCTGTCTGCTTGTGCAGTTTGACGAGCGGCGCGGGCAGGGAGGAGCATGCGCGGCTTTGAGGCCAAGCAGACCGAGCTGGCGGCCATGGTCGAGCAGCTCGAGGTCCGTCGATCGCCCCCCACACACACACACACACCACCCATCCCATTCGCCCGCTCGCCGCTCCTCAGCGGAAGATGGACGAGGAGGCATCCGAAGTGGAGCGGTACAAGCGCCACGTGGCACACTACCACAAGTTCCTCCTGTCCGTACTGTGGGGCTGGGCGGGTGGGCGGGTGTGTATGATGATGATGGATGATTGTATGATGATGATGATGATGATGATGATGATGATGATGATGATGATGATTGTATGATGACTGGATGATGATGACTGGATGATGATGATGACTGGATGATGATGATGACTGGATGATGATGACTGGATGATGATGATGATGATGATGATGATGATGATGATGATGATGATGATGATGATGATGATGATGATGATGATGATGATGATGATGATGATGATGATGATGATGATGATGATGATGATGATGATGATAACCGGATGACGATGATTGGATGATTGGTCGTACAAGCGCGCGCGTATTATCGTTACCGCATCATCTCCTGCAGGGAGTGGACCGAGCATGCCCACAAGGCCGAGGCCGAGCTGAAGAACTACCAGCGCACCATGGACGTCCGCTCGCCCAGCCCCTCGTTGTCGTTGCCGTTGTCGTCATCGTCTTCCAGTCACCATCATCATTGCCATCACCACGACATCATCAGCATATCATCATCAGCATCAGCGCCATCATCGCCGTCATCATCACCGGGGACCCTCGCGCACGCCCATCACCTGGTGGAAATGATCTGATTTTTTTATCGGTCTGCCTGTCTGTCACCCTTCATGATCATCACGCAGAAACGGATGGAGGAGGCGCACAAGCAATGCCCCGAGGACCCCAACGACGAGCGACCCCAGTCTGGTGGATCCCACCCCCCACACACACACACCCGCCCACGGGTGCAGTGACATTCGTGCTGTCTTCTACCTCTGGTTTTGTTTTCCGTTACTTCTTCCCTCTTTACCCACACACACACACACACACACACACACACACACACACACACACACACACACACACACACACACACACACACACACACACACACACACACACACACACACACACACACACACACACACACACACACACACACACACACACACACACACACACACCAATCTCCCGTTCCCTGCCTCAAGGCCCAGGCCTCTTCCACGTCACTCACTCCTCCATTTGGTCTGCGATGATCGTCTGAACTGCTGCTGGGCTGTTGCAACCTCCTGTTGCTGTTACGGTTGTGACTGGCTCCGCCTGGGCTGTCGCCATTTTGTCGTTGGTGTTCCTCGGTGCTGCGATTGTGATTGACTGCGGCCCTGCTGTGGGGGCGCAGGGAGGAGATTAAGCGGGAGATGACCGGCCTCAGGCATCAGATCACCCTTCATGAACAGTCCGCGCCATCCCGCCCTGCATCCTGCCCCAACAGCGCCTCCCTCTGCATCCCCCTGCCTGAGCTCCCCCTGCCTGAGCATCATCACCATCATCACCCAATCATCACCATCATCATCATCATCATCATCATCATCATCATCATCATCATCATCATCATCATCATCATCATCATCATCATCACCATCACCATCACCATCACCATCACCATCACCATCACCATCCATCACCATCACCATCACCATCACCATCACCATCACCATCACCATCACCATCACCATCACCATCACCATCACCATCACCATCATCATCATCACCATCAGAAGCATCGTCGTGATCAGCATCATCCAGTCGTCATCATCACCACGTCCGCACTGCGTCTGTGTCTGCATCCCCCAGGAACCACCGGCCCCAGCGTGTGGTGGCCGAGGAGTTTGCCCGTGCCAAGGCCGACCTGGACCTGGCCAGCGTCACCCTGCAGTCCTTCAAGGAGACCTTCCACGTCTGCTGCTCGGCCCTCACGACACACAACCATCCCCTCCATCATCGTCCAATCATCATCCAGGCATCATCATCCAACCAGCATCATCCAATCATCCTCCAATCATCACCAGCATCATCATCCTCCACCATCATCGTCAGCATCATCCATTCATCATCACCCGCCCCCCTCACCATCATCCCGGCCACCCACAGCTCCTGGCTGAGGCGCTGACCGACCGGCAGACCAAATGGGTCGACCTGCGTGCGCGCATCTTCCGCGACTTCATCCAGGGATTCGCAATGTCCGCCCCGCCCCGCCCACCTGTCCCCTGTCCCCGCCTTGCGCTGCGTCTCCTGCCGGTGCCACTCACCGTCCCGCCAGGCACAGGAATCCGCGTGGCCACTCTCACCCCCTGGATGTGTTGGCGTAACTTGTCTCGGCGCTCACGTCCCTGGCTCCTCTCCCTCCCCCTCCCTCACTCGCCCTCCCTCCCCCCGTCGAATGGCCCCAACACACACAGTCAGATGCAGCATCGCAACATGGTCGGCACGATGAACGTCGATCATAACGCGGGTACCCTCGACCCAAGGGTCTGAATTTCCTACCCGGTCATGTTCACCCTCAAGTCGCCCCACTCCCCATCCTCATCCCTCCCCATTGTCATCCGGCTCACCCTCCTTCATCCACCCCCAATCCACCCCGCTTGAATGGGCTCTGCCCCCCGGCAGATCCACGTGAACGAGATGGACAAGACGGGCGAGCGCAGCGTGCTGGGGCTCTCGGGGGCGAGCGCTCCTTCACCACCAGCTGCCTCCTGATGGCCCTGTGGAACCTCATGCAGTGCCCCTTCCGCCTTGTCGATGAGTCCGTACCCCAGTGGGCTGGCGGTGTCCCGGTGAGGAGTATGCATGCAGGTGTTGACATCCCCCACGGGACATTGTGGTTGTGCAGGTTTGATGTCTTCTGTGACGAGACCACCCGCCGCACTTCCAGCAAGCTGCTCCTGGAGCAGGCCAAGTCCAAGCGCACCCAGTTCATCATGGTCCGAGCGGATATCTCCCCGTCGTGCGACCCAAATTCCCCGTTCTGTGTAGATTACCCCGCTGGATGTCTCTGACTGGGCCAGTGACCCCGACATCAAGGTCCTTCGCATCCGAAAACTAAACGATGGAGCCGGCGGCGGGGCGGCGGCGGGCGGCGGACGCAGGAAGAAGTCGCGGACAGACGAGGACGACGAGGAATGACCGGCCCCACAACGTGATGCAAACAAGCACATTGAATTCTCCGTGGGCAGTAAAAATCTCGGATCTGCTCACAGGACCGCAATTTATGAGCGTGATTGGAACATCATGCTGGTTTGATAGATGGAGTGAGCGCCCAAATGTGGTCAATGGATGAGGTTAAAACTGCAAATGATCCCATATGAGTAGTACCAAGATTCCGCATCGTAATGCCGCAAATTGACCACCCGCCGCTGCCCTGGGTCGGTCCATACTTGATCCTGACTGTTTTTTTTTATTTTTTTGAAATTCGCTGCAGACTGCCTGCCTTGCGGGTGTCAGACACTATCCCTCTCTTTCAGTTTGATAATCTGCCGTCTGATCCAGGCCGCATGGATAAGAATTCGATTGAATATAACATTGCCTGGGAACTGGAAATGTGGAAGAGTTCCGAGAAGGCTCGCTGGTCTGGACAGACGTTCTGTCAAGCCGTTTCCATCTTTTTCATCATTTAGGCAAGAAAACCTCTTACGAGAGCGTGATATCCTTGTTGAACGTCTGACGAGTGTGTGGGCCGCCACTAAGCAGGACCAGGAGAAGACCATTCAAAAAAAAGAAGAGGAGATTGCCCGCCTCAATCAGGCCATCAACAAGGAGGTGGCCGAGGTCGAAACCAAAGAAAAGCAGGCTGTCATCGAAAAGAAGCAGCTCGACCTTGAACGGTCCAGGATGGACGACGAATACAAAATGCGTGAAACCGAAACCAAACAGGTCTCTCCAACCTCCGGCCTGCCTTCCCCCTTCCCACACCATCTCCATCCACCGCTCTCTGTACCCAATCTCACCGCTCGTACAGCTCGTCGAACAAATGCAAGCCGAACTTACGAGGAGTCGCGAGATTGCCCAGTTGAAGTGCTCCGAGGTTGAGCAGACCGTGGCCGGACAGCGGTCCACCCTGGCGTACCTGCGGACCGACCCCGAGGTGGCCCTGAAGGTGGGGGTGGCCCAGGCCACTGCCAAGATCGAGGAGCTCAAGAAGAATGTGGCGTCCGTCTCTCTGGTGGTATGTTTGTTTGTGGGGGCGGTGGTGGTCGGAAACGTTAACGGAAATACTGTGTCTGGACAGGTCGGCCGAGGCGGCACGCGATACGACCCAGGCCCAGCGGGACAACGTCCTGGCCAAGATCGAGGCCAACCGGCAGCTCCACGAGGAGCATCTGCGCCTCCTGTTGGAGGCCGAGCGGACCCGCCTGGCCGAGATTCAGGCTAACCTGGCCGCCCAGCAGCACAAACAGGACCAAGAACGCCTCATGAAACAGCAGGCAGAGGAACAGCGCCTGTTGGCCCTGCAGAGGCAGCAGGCCGCTTTGGCGGCTGCCGCCCAGTGTGCAGTCTCCATACCCGTGCCGGCAATGGAGGCCGAGAAGGTCTGTCGGTGGTGAGTCCCGTGAAAGAGTGCCTCATTTTTCGCGTTTCAGGCCCGCCTCCAAGGGGAGGTCGACAGCCTGATGGCCACGGGGCTCTACACCGAGAGCGATCGTTTGGTGGCGGAAATTCGAAGGCGATGCGAGGCACTCGGAGTTCAGGTCTGCTTTTTCTGGCCACCGCACACAGCCCTCAGTCTTCGGGTAGATCATGCTCCAGCAACAGATTTTGCAACAACAACAACAACAACAGCAGCAACCTTTGTCAACGACAGATGCATCGTTTGGAGCACCTCTCTCGCAGCGTTCAGAATTTTACGACCCACCACCCAACGGTTGACCGAAGCCGATGTGGCGCAATTGGGATCATCGCCCCGTTTTCTCTCGCTTGGCCTTTTTATATTGTTAATATTCGGCCAGCGGGTTTTTTTTCCCCCGCTCGTCCGACCCTATTGTTGGCAGACGAAGGGCCTTTTGTTCGGGTACTTCCACTTGCTGCAACAGAAGCAGCGAGACAAAGAAAGAAAGATGCCTGCCTCGCAGTCGGCCTTCCCCCCAAACGGCTTGATCGCGACTGCAGGAACAGTATCGATCCTTCCTCCTTCAACCTCTTCCGGTGGAACACAAAATAATATGACATCCCCAAAGCCATCCCTGGATGAGCTATTGGTTTCTCTTCACAATAATCTTGCCTTGCTGTCCAAAGTTGTGGCAACTCCGCGTTTGGATGCCGCACTAACCGAGGCTCTCCTGAATCTCTCCTCACTCTCGACAATGCTTTCTTCTCCAGACCAAAAGCAGCTCGTCGATGACCTTTTTTCGTTGCTCCTTCAATTGGGTACCCAACAGCACGCCACTCATACGCTGGCCCGTTTCCCGCCGAGTTCCACACCTCGCTCTCGCATCGTGTCCGTCGAGAGTGAGAACATCCTTACCCTTTTGTTCAGAATCTATGAACAACTCCAATGCTCATTTGTCCCGACATTGCCCGAGTCAGTCTTTCTCGCCGCCATTGTGGCGTCCGTGTCCCGGACACATGCCTCCTTTCGCGGATGTCGTCACCCACAATTGATGGCCGCAAAGATGGATGCATTTGTGAAAGCATCTCCCCACCTCGTTTTTATCGACCTCTCCTGCTGTGGGCTCTCCACCACCGAGGACGGCCTGCTGCCCAACTTTCGCGTGGTCACGCGGGCCCTTGCCCGGCTACCACAGTTGCGCGTCCTTTTGCTGGAGGGCAATGATATCGACGACGCGGGGGCAGCCGAGCTGCTCGCGGTCCTCCGCGGGGCGCCGCCTCGCCCTGCCGACGAACGGAGCACCCCCGCAGGGGCCACCGCCTGGCCAAATTTGCACCTCCTTGGCCTGTCTGTTTCCTTCTCTTCCAATTCCTTCGACCGATCTCCCCCCTCCCTTCCCTCTCCCCCACACCCTCCACCCCCACCCCCCCTTACCATCCGATTCTGCTTCAGGAAGGGCAATCCGATCAGTGGGCCAGTGTTGCTGCAGCTCGAGGAGCAGCTGATCGTCCGCGCCCATCTCCCCACCGCCCGGGTGCTCGCCGCCCCAGCAGCCCAGTCGCCATCCGGCGGCTCCCCCAAGTCGTTTGTCGCCACCCCCCAACCGCCCCCCGAGTTCCCCAGTTGGATACAGCGGCTCCTCGCGTTCCGTGTCCCCTTCCCCGCCGCCAGCCCCACCGCGGCCTCCTTCTCATCCCTGGCTCGGCTTCCCAGCACTGCCGCCTCTGCCGCCTCATCTTCTCCCCAGCCGACTCCGCCCCCTTCTCCTTCCCCTGCCCCCCGCCGTTTCCGGGTCCTGACCCTCGACGGGGGCGGCGTCCGCGGCCTGATCGAGATCGAGATCCTGCTCTCGTTCGAGGAGGCTCTGCGCCGTCGGGCCGGCGACATGTCGCTGACCATCAACCACCTCTTCGACCTCGTCTGCGGCACCAGCACGGGCGGCCTCCTCGCCTCGGCCATCCAGTCCGGCATCCCCCTGACTGAGATCAAGGCCTTCTACTTGCGCTTCCCCCAACTGGTCTTCGCCCGCAAGAGTTACGTGCAGCGGGCCCTCTGGGGCTACGCCTACTCGACCAAGGCGCTTCGCGACGCCATCCGACTTGCCCTGCCCGGCGCCGACCAGACCATCCTGGCCGAGTCCCCGCTCCCGGCCGCCCCGGGTGCCCGCTCCACGGGCCCGAGGCCAGTCATGTTGGTGACAACGGACTTCCTCACGGGGAACCCCATCACCCTCTGCAATTACGCCAGTCCGATGGCCCCGCCGGCCCTCACGCTGCTTCCCGACGCCATCTGCGCCACCGCGGCCGCGCCGACCTTCTTCCCGCAGGCGCTGCTCGATCTGCCACAGGCGGTGGCCCCGTGGGTGGCCCCCGCCAACGGGCCGGCTCTCAGCGCCACCGCCTCCGACAGTGCCGTGCCGCCCTCTTCGACCTGCACCAGTCCCGCGGACAGTTCTCCTTCTCTTCCTCCCTCGGCGCCCGGCTCCGCTCCGGCGCCCCTCGAGGCCATCGGCGGCCCCGAAACGGCCGATCCGCCGGCAGCCACACCGCCGCTCTCGGGAAGCACCCCCGCGCCGTCCCCACCGACCATCCTCAACCTGGCCGATGCCTCGCCCATGACCGCCGAGGCGACCCCGGTGGCCACATCCCCCTCAGCAGCCGCCCCCAAGATGGACGGGCCCGGTGACCGGGTACGGGTGCGGTGCGTGGACGGGGGGATGGGCTGGAACAACCCCGCCGAGCTGGTGTACCTGCAGCTGACCGCCCCCCCGAACCGCCCGGCCCCTGACTCCCTGGCGCTGGTCTCCCTGGGCACCGGTCTGCTGCCCTGGGTTTGTTGTGCCTTTCAGAACTCATTGCCGCTCGCCCCCCTCGCGTAGGCGCCTCGCGTCCCTCCCACTCTGAGATCGGCCCCCAGTCGAGTGCCTTCGGGGTGTGGTGGAAGGACCTGGCCAGCTTCGTGGTCAACGCCATCACGGCCTCGGATCGCTCCCACCGCGTGGCCGAGACGGGGTTCGCCATGCTGCAGTGCCCCTACTACCGGCTGAACCCGGCCCAGGGGACCGTGCCGGGGTCGCCGCTCTTCGGCAAGTGGTTCACGGATGTGGCCTTGGACGAGACCTCGCCATCGATTCTCAGCGCCATGGCCAGCGATGTGCACGCCTGGATGATGGGCGTCGACCTGAACCCGATCCTGGACGCCCTTCTGTAGTCGATTCTTCTTCTCCCCGTTTTTTTTTTTTGTAAATATTGGCTTCGTCTTGGTGGAGTGTTTCTCCTGTTGGTTGTAAACAACAACGGCTCTCTCTCTCATATTCCGAAAACCGAGCCACCGGGGCCCGTAAAAGGGAACACGAGAAAGACCGAAATCACCCAAGACACAAAAAGGGAAAACAAAAGGGAGGGAGGACCCCACCACCCCGCACACCCCTTAACGGGCGCGCACGAGAAGGTTTGCGTCGAACACCTCGCGCACTTGGCACGGGGGGCACAGGCAGGAGGTGACCGGCTCGCGAGCGCGAGCAAGCGCCTCCGCAGCGGCCTGGCACCATCTCTCTCTCTCTCTCTCTCTCTCTCTCTCTCTCTCCCATCCCATCCCATCCCTACACCACCAACACCTCCTCCCTCCCTCATCGCCTGCCGATGGAATACGTAGGTGATCAATTCATTGAATTACGGGAAAGGACAGAGACACCATCAACATGGACCCAGCAACGGAGACGGCGGCCATCTACTGAGCTTTGAGCTCCACCCCGGGGCAGTGCATGTTCTCTCTCTCTCTCTCTCTCTCTCTCTCTCTGCCCTTCCAGCCACCCCGCCCACTGGGCCGCCACAGACACGCCACTCACCCGACGCAAGTAGGGCGCCTCCCCGACCAGCTCGAACCGCTCCATGTCGGGGCCCAGCGGGGCGCGCAGCTCCTCCAGCAGCGGGCAGTCGAGCACCAGCGAGCGCAGAAACTGTTTGTAGCTCCTCAAGATCCGCAGGGTCGGGCAGGCGAGGGTCAGGTCAGGCGGGTGGGGGCCTCTCAGCTCGAGGCTGGTCAGCCGGGGCAGCACGCCCAGGGCAGCGGTCAGCTGGGGCCAGACGTCAACACACGACTCGGGGACGTCAATGATCACCTCGATCAAGTGGGTTCCGCGTTGCCTCAGAAAGACCAGCAGAGGGGCAGCCTCTAGGAGGGGACACTCCTCGATGCGGAGGAGGCGTAGGGGAGACCCGCCGAGGAGGGGGATCGTGCTCAGGACAGGAAGCAAGGGGACAAATGCATGTCGGCCAAGAGGGGGCACCGAAAAGAGCTGATGCCAGAGCAACGGTTCTCACCGAACGTAAAGGACCGCAGGCCTGGGGCCTCAAGGACCACATCAAAAGGCCTCGCCGCATCGACCATGGACAGATCGAGGGACGCGACATGGCCAGGGAGGCGCAACACCATCCGGGCGGGCTGGTTGTCGTCGCCGGCGCCACCCCGGCCGGCCAGGCGGAATGTCGCAAGGTTGGCCTGGAGATGGGTCAGAGCCGGCATCGCTTGGCAAAGCTCGACAAGCGCCTGGGGATCTGCGGGGCGTGCGCCCGACACCCAGGATATGCGGGGCGACCCGGCTCGCAGGCTGTCCAGGGATTGCTGCGTGTTGCGGCACCCTAAACGATAGCTCACTCGGGCCAAGTGAAACATGGCAAAGCCCAAAGCCGAGCAGACCATGACGCTTTGAAGGAAGAGAACGTGTGCCGGAAAAATCGGTAGAACACAAAGGTTTGTAACACTATCCCAGAATTTCGTCAGCGTGCTGTTGAATACGTTATCTCTGTCTCTCTTTCGGCAGAGTTGCAGACTCTCAACGCGTTGAACGGGGTAAAAGAGCGATCCTGAAGTTTCTCTAGCTTTTGATCCTATTGGGTCTGAAGATGCACTCAACGCATATATCTCATCTCCGCTCCTGGATCGTCAACCAATTCCATTATCATGTATGCAGCCTCATGTGAGGAATGTAGGGATGGCATGACAAGGAGAGCGAACACACGACACAATGGTCACCAACACCAAGAGCCGAAATTACTGGGAAGCAGGTGTAACAACAAGCTCGTCCTGGCCTTGCCTACCGCACACCGGTCGCGGTGGCCTACAGGAATCCGCTCCGTCGGTTGACGCGCCTGAAGGCGGCCTCTTCTTGGTCTTCCAAGACCCCGACGGGCAGGCAGAGCTGCTCACAGAAGACCACAGGCACAAGCACAGGCACATTGGTGAGCGGAAGGAGATTCCGGGCGTGGGGCGGGTATTTCCCGGGTTGCGAGGACGTGGCGAACCACGCAGAAGAGGGGGGGGGGGGGGGGGGGGGGGGGGGGGGGGGGGGGGGGGCAGACGGACGTCGATGGTGGGCCTGGAACGGGTGACGGGGACAAAGGCAGTGAGGCCCTGTCTGCCCACCATCGGATTCCCTTCGAGTGTAATCTGTGTGCGTGGGGTGGTGGTGGTTGGTGGTTGGTGGTGGTGGATGGTTGGGAGGAGTGCCAGCCATCAATCGTGGTCGTGGCGATGGGTCGGTCATGCGGACCTTGTGGAACACGATGGTCCGGGGCAAGGCAGCCGCCAGGGCACAGGCTCCCGCGTCGCCGATCTGGTTGTCATTGAGCCAGAGCTGCCGGGTGGCGTGGGTGGTGGTCGACATCAAGAGAGCTGAGTCCATGCCTCACGTATTCCCGACCTCCCAGCCGGCGCTCTCGGTACACACACGCAGTGCGACGTCTGGCGGAACGTGGAACGCGCGACGCGAAGCCCGGGAGTCACGTTTCTCTTCGCCTGCGTCCTCGCAAATACACTTGGCGGCCTCACGAACCCACGGCACGCTCACATTCCCCCACCTTTTCCTTTCGGGAGCCCGAGCAGACCTCGTGGAGGGAGGAATTCCGGGGGAGGGCCTCCGCCAAGGCCCGGGCCCCCTCGTCGCCAATCTGGTTATGGTCCATCCGAAGCTGCAGCCATTTGCACAGGGCGAAGAAAAACAGTCAGCATCACCCCCGGTTGCTCCCCTCAATCCCCCTCTGTCCACACTCTCATCCGACGGACCGCTTGGAGGGTGCGGCTCTGGGCCAGGCCGGCCGCCAATGCGCGCGCCCCCTCGTCGCCAATCATGTTGTAGTGGATGATGAGCTGCGGCAGGGACGAGGAGACACCCGATGGAATGTAAGTGATGCTGCCCCCACACACCACCCACCACAGCAGACGGACATGGGTCAGGGCGCAGTTCGGGGAGGTCAGTAGGGTCGCCAGGGCGCAGGCTCCCTCGTCGCCGATCTGGTTATTCGGGAGCCACAGCTGCGCACGGACCAACACGCATCGCCATCAACCACCATGACGATTCTTCAATATATCACCCAACCAACCAACACATCATCATCATCATCATGTTATTCGGGAGCCAAAGATGCGCACGGACCAACATGCATCGCCATCAACCAGTCATGATTATTATACACCATCACAACATCATCATCAACGTCACATTCAGCATCATCATCGTCTAATCATCACCATCACCACCCGATCATCCTCGCCCAATCATCACCCAATCATTATCATCACCCAATCATCACCCACCCAATCATCATCATCATCATCGTCATCACCACCATCATCATCATCATCAACCACCAGTCATCAACCAGTCGACCAGTCACCATCACCATCACCATCAACCATCACCATCATCACCATCATCACCATCATCACCATCATCACCATCATCACCATCCCATCACCATCACCATCACCAGTGATCAAACATCAGGCCCGCCCGTGTCAAATGAACACCCGGGTGCGACAGGCAGGACGAACCCATTTGACGCCCCTCTGGCCGGCCCGGAGCCAGCGGGCCAGGATGGCCACCTTCTGGTCGGTCATGCTCTTCCCGACGAACTTGAGCTGCTACAAACAGAAGAACGATATTTGATTTGTGGCTATGGGTGGGGCCACCGGGCACGTACACCGTGCATGAGAGGGAGTGCAATCATCAAGAAGAGATGAGGAGCGCAACACATCAAAGAGAGGGCAGCGTCGAGCCGGGCAGCAAGCCGCGGATTGCGAGGAGAGAGGATGGATTGCTGATGATGATGATGAATCGGAGGGGTAAGAGAAAGACGATGCGGCCTTGCAAAATTGTGCGGAGGGAGATGATGCGGTGGGGGTGAGGCCAGACCTCGGTGCCCTCCCGCGTACCCAGTTTCAGGACGGCCGCTTCCTCGGCCGCCCTGCGGCGAGCCTCTTCTTCCTCCGCCTTGCGGCGGGCCGCTTCTTCCTCCGCCATGCGCCTGGCCGCCTCCTCGGCCGCCCTGCGCCTGGCCGCCTCCTCGGCCGCCCTGCGGCGAGCCTCTTCTTCTGATGCCTTGCGGGCGGCCGCAGCAGACGCTTTGTGGCGGGTCTCCGCTTCCGCGGCCGCCGTGCAGTGAGCTTCGTCCGCTGCTGCTGCCTCGGCCGGCTTGAGGGGTGGCCGACCGGAGTGACGATTGGTTCATGCACAGAGGGGGTGACAGCATTGTTCGGTGAGTTTCTGGGAGGGAGGCCAGGCTGCTTCGGCACAGAGTTCGCTCAACCATGATTCCCAACAAAATCAAACAACATCGCCTCTCAAGGAAGGGCGCAGACCTCGATGGCCGACAGGATCCGGTCCATCGTGGGCCGGGCCGTGGGGTTCTCGCTGCACATGCCCACCAGCAGATCCACCAGCCCCGCCCTCTCTTTCGCCAGCTCGGCGAAGGCCTCCCGCAACTCGTCTTCCGTGGGCCGCTCCTCAGTCTTGTGGACCGTGTCCGTCTGCGAGTACAGGCAGTACAGCGTCACCCCCATCGAGTAGACGTCCGTGGCTGGGGTATTGCCCGGGCGCAGGCCCACGGGGGGCATAACTCTGAGCTCAGGAGCCATGAAGCCGGGCGTGCCTCGCAACAACCGGCCCGGAACAAGCGTACCCCCCGTGTAGACGCAGGCCAGGCCCAGGTCGGCCAGCAAGGCCATCGGACGCTCCGTCTTGGTGACCACAGCGTCCAGCTGGCGACGCAGGAGCACGTTGGCCGGCTTGATGTCGTTGTGCAGCACCCGGTGGTCGTTGATCGAGAAGGGCTTTCCGTGGAGGTGGGCCAGGCCCCGGACCATGTCCCCCAGCAGCAGCCAGCGCTCCTGCCCGTCGGCGTCGGAGGGGCTGCGGAGATGACGCCGGATGACCCCGTCCAGGTCGCCCCCCTCGCAGAAGGGCGATAAGAGGCAACATAGCACGCCACCGCCGGGCTCAAGCTGTCGCCGGGGTAATGAGGAGAGGAGGAGGGAGGAGGAGGAGGGGGAGGGGGGGGGGGGGGGGGGAAGAATCAACGAATCAATAACTGGCACGTCTCTGTGGTCAAACAATGTGATGGGCGACCATGAGCACGAGCACCGATCGAGCAGCAGCCAGCCCACAGACTTGCGCCTCGATTGACGGCCCGGAAGCCGGGAGCACATTGGGGTGGTTGACTGCGCTGGCGATGTAGTGCTCATTGTGGAAGAAATCTCGCTCCTCGATCGATTCGGGCGGCCGGGTGGCCTTCAGGACCGTGTCGCTGTGGTCCCGGGTGTCCTCCACCCGGAATGTCACCCCGAAGGCCCCCGCACCCAGCACCGAGCACGACCGGGTCAGGAGGCGCCCGTCGGGGGTCACAAGCGGCTCCGGCAAGGGGAAATGGTCGGGCTTGTGCCTGTAGATGCCTCCCACCAGGTCGAAGAGCAGCAGACTGGTTTTGCCTTCCTGCACCAACTGGGCCAGTCCGGCGAAGTCCTTGCTCGTGGAGAGCAGCGGTGCGTATTCTGCGGCTGGCACGACTCGGGCAGCGACTGGGGCTGCCGGTGCCGGTGCCACTGCTGGTGCCGGTGCTGCAGGTGCTGGTGCCGGTGCCGGAACATCCGCGGGTGCTGGTGCTGGCGCTGGCGCTGGTGCTGATGCGGGTGCGGGTGCCGATACTGCTGCGGGTGCGGGTGCCGGAGCATCCGGGAGAGCGCCCATAATACTCGCCTCAACATCGAGATGCAGAGAATGTGGGGAATGATCGAGGAGTTGAACAGACCTCGAACGCGCGGAGATATTCAGAGGCCTTGGGTTCGGGAACTTCCCGCAAATGCGAACGAGGCATCTTGCCTTCAGTCCGCGGGATCTTTAGGGTCACCACGTATGGGTTTTCACTCGAAGAATCCTCTATGTCAAAAGTAAAAATCAGTCGATGAGGAAGAGAGAGCGCACCGGTGATGACAATGTCACCGAGTGAGACCAAAGGAATATCCTTGGGTTTTGACCCTTCGAAACGGAAAGTGTTGACAAACGCTTTCATCAATCCCACGAGGCGGCACGAACAGCGCATCTTCGCCTGTTTTGCCCTCCAGTGCATGGGACAAGCATCGTCTGCCGCTGTCGAGGCGGACCTGGGGCTGACACCGGTCGCTGCTTTGCGGGCCCAGGAGGTCATGATCGAGTGGGGCCGGATCAAGCTGCTGCCGCAGGGCCGCCTCGTCCGTGAGCTGGTGGAGCTGGGCGAGAAGCTCCCAGAGACAAGGGAGGGGCACCAGCGCATTGGCGAATGGGCCGGTGCCGCCGAGGCGGTCCTGAGGGACTATGGCCTGGGCAGAGGGGCCCGGCCTGGAGACGAGACGATCCGGTCCATTGGCATTGCCGCCTGGAAGGACATGGTCCGGAAGAAGGTGCGTGAGCACGTCGAGGCCCAGTGGCGCGCGAAGGTGGAGGATGCCCACTCACACCCGAGGCTGGCGCTCCTGCGGCAGGTCAAGCAGGACTATGGCCGCAGTGAGGCCTACCTGGACGACATGAGCCCGGCTGGGCGCCGAATTGCAACCCAACTGCGCGCAGGGATGTACCTCGATGGTGAGTTCCTCCGAACCTGGAAGGGCAGACCTGAGGCGGAGCGCGGAGGAGCCTGCGTGTGCTGCAGCGCGGGACCGCTCGAGGATGCCCAGCACATCATCCAGCAGTGCCCCGCCTGAGGAGTTGCGCAAGAGGCCTGGGACCGCCTCCATGCCGCTTTGGGGGCCCCGGACTGGGCCCGGCTGGAGGCCCTGGGCGCCGACAAGTGGCAGATCATGATCGGGAGGCCTGCGGCGGGCTGGGGACGGCCGACCATCGGGGCCGTCAACAGGATTGCGGGGGACTTCCTGGCTCAGGCCCATGCGCTCCGGCTTCAACTGCTCCGGGAGCGTCGGGCAGGACCACCGCCAGTGGCCAGCGAGCGGGGGCCCGGCGGAGGCTACGTCGCGGCGACGGAGACGGCTGCCTGCTGTGCCCATCCAGCAGACTAGTGGCCACCACAACGAGGCCTCCTCTACATAACAATGGACTGAACCCCTCTCCTTTGCGGGTGGACGACGGCAGCGTCAGGCTCGCCGGATGGGCTCGTCCTCAAAACCTGCAGGGAGGGGGGTGGGGTCTCAGGTCGCTGCTCTTCCCGTCTCCTTCTCTTCCTGCTTTGCTTTCGCCAGGATGGCGGCACTGCCCAAGCGGGACTACATCTGGGCCTGACGCTGGGCCTCAAGCGCTGAAGTGGCTGGGGATGAGGTGATATTTTGTGAAATCGGGTTGGGAAATGGGGGAAATGGGAGTAAAACCTTTTGTGAACTCTTCTCGATTGCGATTATCTAGTTAGCCTCCTACGAGGCTGCATTAACACGAGACTGACTGACTGACTGAACTGTCGAAAAGATCAGTGCGCCCCATGGGGGGGAGCAACTGTCTCAGATGCAGTCACACGTCGGCACGTCGGTGGCCAAAACGGCCGTTCGATGCTGATTCGGAAACACCCCGAGGGATCTTGAAATAGGTTTCAAACTGACCCCTGAGCGCTTTCACTTCGGGGATCACCATTGGCATGACCTCTTCTCCAGGAGAAACGTTTTGGGAGTTCTCTTTTTGATGGGATCTTTACCATTGGCCCTCCTCTAACTCACTGCAAGACCAGAATCCACAGCAACCTCAATTCTGCGGTTCCCTCCTCTGCCTATTGCATGGGTTTTCCTCCTCCCCAGGGATTTCGGCACTGTAGCCGATGCGAGTTTCACACTGGTTGATTCCAGATGGTTTTATTCCAAGAAGTTGCGTTCCCGGTCAAGTCTTTTTTCGTTCGGGACTCCATTGTATGGGGGCTTCAGCGGCGTCCGTCAAGGCGAGTCGCCTCGTTTCAACATATTCGGACACTAAACAGTATTTAGAAAAATCTGAACCTACGAAATTTTCCTTTTTATCTTTGTTCGCCCGCAGCGTCTTTTCTTGCAGTCCCCTTCCTTCGCTCGCCCCGGTACCACTTGGGACTCATTTCCGTCTGTGGTGTGTCAGCACGGTGCTCCGGGCTTATCGAAACCCGCCACCCACTTTCTCTCTGGCAAAATGTCTGGCATGTTCCCGAAGAAGAATTCGGTTCGCCCGCAGGCTCTCAGTCGCTTGGGTTGGGCTCGGGAAACTAGACTCCATTTAGAAAAAAGTGAACCTACAGAATTTAAAATTAGGTCTTTTTGCGGTTTTGGTGCCCCATGCACCCCTTCGTTGGCCCCGTCCCCTTCGTGACCGCAGCTTTGAGGCTCGATGTCGCACCAAACTCGGATATTCCAAGAGAGAATCAGTGAGCCCCCCAAGTGTTCCTGTCCGGGTCAGGCCCAGGCCCGAGCCCACCGAGCGAGACCCCTCAATTCCGGCGGGGGTCGTTTTGGCCAGCGGGGTGCCGAAGTGGTCAGTCTCTGCAGATCGGGGGGGGGGGGGGGGGGGGGGGGGGGGGGGGGGGGGGGTTACGGGGTGCGAGGGAGCTGCCGCAGCCAGGGGAACCGCTTGGCCAGTTCGTCGAAATCCCACCCCGTGGGGCATTGCGGGCGCAGGTGGGGCGGGACGGGCCCGGCCAGCTCGAACCGATGCGACGGCGGCTTCACAAAAAGAAAGTGAATCTTCGAGTCCCCGACCATCAGCCATCACATTCTCTCCATTTTGCGTTGGTCCATTTCTCTCCAAGGGAAATGATGGGAAATATGAAATTGCTTCCCTGTGGTCGACTTCACCCTGCCTTGTTGGAGACTGCGGCGTAAAGGGGGAAGGGAAAGAGGAAACACTACGTCCCCGCGAGCTTCGCCCCGGGCCAGCGCCTTCAGCCGCTCCTCCCAGGGGACACCACGCCCCTCACCCAACACAAGAAAGGTGCCTCCCGGCCAACTCGAACCGCTCCAGGTCGGGCACAACTTCTCCAGCGCACTCCAACATCAGCTTGATTGTAGCTCAAGAGCCGCAGGGGGTCGGGCAGGCGAGGGCCAGATGGGGACCCCCCAGCTCGAGGTGGGACAGTCGGGAGCGCGCCCAGGGCAGCGGTCAACAGGCCTCACGGTCACACCACAGCTCGGGAATGCGGTCCATGAGCACCTCGCTCGAGTGGGCTGCTCCGTGTTGCCTCAGGAAGGCCAGCAGGGGAAAAAATTCCAGCGAGGGGCAAATGACTGTGGATGGTTGCGCCTCGGGTGTGCGGTCGGCATCGAGAACAACTGCAGGTCGACCAGGGCCGGGCAGTACAGAGTGAGGCCAGAGTCACAGTTGGGCGATACGAAGTACCGCAGACCCCGGGGCCTCAAAACTTCTGGCGGCAAAGCTGACGAGCGCCTGGGGGTCCACGAGGTGTGCGCCCGACAACCAACAGCCTGCAGCAGGTCTATCGATTTGGGTCCTGATAAGCTGGCGTTCGCCCGTGTCTTGCTGGGGTGATTCCTTGCTTCTCCGGCTGCAAATCCAACCCCGGAAGGCTCTCGCCTCTGCGCCGGTTTTCTTGATGGAGCAGCGGGGCAAAGGAAGTGACGATCTTTTGTGCTCGCAGTGCTTATCCGACAACGTCCCACTTGTTCGGTGTCTTGATTGCGCCCAGACATATTGTGAAAGTTGTTTCAAATTGACTCATCACAAGGTCGCCCTCCTCAATTCCCTCTCTCGTGACTGGAATCTACTAGGGCAAAAGAAAGCAACATAAAATCGGGCCCCAATTACAACCAGGACCGTCCGTTTCTCAATCTGCTGCCCCGAAATCAACCACCACCGCCACTGCCACTGCCAAAGCCTCGGCCTTTTTTTGCCCACAACATACCCACGTGGAGCTGACCTTGTACTGTCCGCAATGTTGCAAAGCTTGTTGTGACCAATGCCGCCAGAACGGCTGCTCGCCCCCCGGCCCGGAGGGCTGCACCGATCCCAACCGGTGCATCCCCCTGGCTGACGCCCTCTTACGCCGGCAGGCCATGCTACTGGAGCAGGCCAGCGCAATCTCCACCCGAATGCGCGAGCTGCAGGGATCACAAGACCGGGCCAACCAGATCAAGAGGAAGGCACGGGACCGATTCCAAGCAGCGCAGGAGGGCGTTCGAGCCCAATTCAACCTCCTCCGTGGTCAGCCAGCCACCCCTTTTGACTTCGATTCCACCTCGTGACGTATGACTCCACCTAGCCGAGTTGGCTCGTGCCGAGGCGGTCGCTCTGGGGCAGCTGCAGGAGCGGTGGGACGCGGCCAGCACGGCGATCGAGGAGCAGACAAAGGCACTGGGGATCATCCTGTCGCGGGTCTGATCGTCTTCTGTGGGAAGGCTTTTCCCCGCTCATGCACATGTCTCTCATTCTGGCGCCGACTTGATGGTGGCTCCCTCCGGCAGGGCGAGATCTCCGAAAGTTACGCGCGCCAGCTCACCCAGGAGGCACCGGCCCTCGGACCTCAGGATTTCTTCCAACAGGCCGATGTCCGTCTCCGTCTCCGCAGTTTGTGGGGATATGGAGGTGAGGTGGATATCTCTCTTCCCCATTCCCACATTCACTCCATCCCCGCCACAATTCCCATGGCAGTCACTTGCCTCCACCACGTCGGCCTTCCTGTGCGACCACACTCCGGCTGCCCTCGAGACGGAGACGTTTGGGCCCGTGGAGGCCGCCCTGCCCCCCGTGCGTGCCGACCCTCTCCGCGGGGGGCTGCTCCCCGTGGAGTGGATGGCCCTGTGGGGGCAATGGACGGCCCGATGTGTCGTCGCCCCCTTGGCCAATGACGAGCACCTCGTCATTGAGCCGTTTCCTGCCCCGTCGCCCCCATCGCCACCATCTCCTCCACCTCCATCCCCGCCGCCCGTCGTCGAGCGACCGACGCTCAGCGGCCCACGGCGCTTCAACCTCGGCGCGGCATCATTTGTGCCATCTTCCTCATCCATGCCCCCGGTGTCACCATCGCCTCCCATCCAGCACCGTCCTCACATGCCCCCGCCCTTCGCACGGCCCGCTCTTCCCTTCGCCCCTTCGCCGATGGCCCCTCAGCCTTACCAATGGACCTGCACCCTGACCGCACACACCGACTGGGTGCACGCTGTCGCATTCATCCCGCCTGGCTCGGATTCCGCCCCGTCCGCTTCGAGTGATCCGTCATCAGCCCAAGTCCCCGCCCCCTGCTTCCCGAGCGGGCTGGTGATCTCGGGGGGTGAGGAGGCTGTCCTGCGGATGTGGGATTTGGCTGAGATGCGGCAACTCCAGAGCGTGGACGTGGGGGCGCCCGTCCGGGCCGTGGCCGTGGCGAGCTGGGGCCCCAGGCGAGGCGAGGAGCTGGGGCGGTGGGCAGTGGCCGTTGGGTGTGCCGACGGGCGAATCATGGTCTGGTCGGCTTCCCACGGACGAGTGGCGGAAAAGGCGCCTCCACGAGCATTATGAGCTGAGCCTGATCATGTCCCCCTCCCACTCTTTGGCCAGCTCTATCCCGCGGTCGAGTCCCTGACCAGCGCGCACACTGCCCAAGCTCGGCTGGCCTACCGCGCCACGGCGGCTCGGGGGGATGCGACCGCCTGGCCGCTGGCCGTCCCCTCGGCCCGCACCCTCTGCGGCCCGGAAGCAGCTGGACAGGGGCTGGCGGGCAGGGCTGATGGGGCGAAGACGGGACCGAGGGGCGTGACCAGCTTGTGCACCATCACCCTGGGTGATGCCGACGGCGGGCTCAGGCTGGTGAGCACCCACTGGGATGGGACCGCGCGGGTCTGTGAGCGGCCATCTGAGGGCCTTGTTTGGCTGTCAGCACTCGGATGTGAGGATGGCATGGCATGGCTGTCTCATCGCTTCGCTAGGTCTGGTCTCTGCCCGAGGGCCGCCTCCTCGGGGCCTACGGGAGCCCCGCTCCGGGCCAGGCCAAGCTGCCCACGGCGGCACTGCACTCGTGTGTCCGGATCCCGTCCGCTCCGGGCCGCTTTGCCACGATCACCCTGGGTGGGATTCTCAAGGTCCGTTTCCCCACCTTCCCCTTTGACCTGCGGCGGCTCACCCGGTGGCACGTTCTTCGCTCACCTCCCAGATTTGGGACATCCGCTCCGCGCCCGGTCACTGTGTGGCCTCGCGGTCCCTCGTGGCCTCGACCCCGGGCGGCCCGGCTCTTCGCGTCGCAGTGACTGGGATGAATTGCGGAGTCGTTTCGTGGGCCAGCGCCTCGGCTGGGGCACAGACACCGGTAATCTCCGCTCGGCCCGCTCTGGCTGTGGCAACGTCAGACGGGCTCGTCCAGGTCGGTGCATCGAATGCTGTTTCGATTGAGCGAGCGGTATTGGTGGTTGCGTAGCTCTTCGACTTGACCTGCTGTCTCGCCCCGGACCCGAGCCAGCCCATCCCACTCTCCACGATTGACCTGGGCGCCGCTGTTCCCATCCCCGAGGGTGGTCGTTCCCCATATGCCATGACGCTGGCCTTCACCCCCCCGGATCGTAAGGGGACTCATATCCTCATGGGAGACGGCCGAGGCAACATCCATGTCTGTGCTTGCGAACTGCGACCCTCACCGCGAACTTCCTTGCAGGTGTACTCTCTCAGCGCCCCGGCCGAGCAGCCCGCTTACTTAGCCTGTCTCGCAGGCCATCAAGGCTCCGTCAAGGCTCTGACGGTGGGCGCAATAGACAACAGAACCACCTTTTTTTCTGGATCTCTTGACAAAACCATTCGGGTCTGCTGGCGGCGGTTCCTGAATTCAACATCTTCCTTTTTTGTTTGTTTAGGTTTGGGCATCCTTGCAATCAACTTCACTACGATAATAGTCGAACCGTGGAAAACGAGGCTTTTCTTTCGTTGCAGTGGGACATTTGGGGGTCGGGTCTTATTCCGGCACGCTCGTCTCTGCCGACCACGTCAGCGCCACTCAGCGCTCAGACGTCCACCATCGATTGAAACATGAGCAAGAGGACAAAACTTCGCGAAGAGGTCGATGCGATCAATGGCCACGCAGCCAAAAAGAGTTTTCTGGCATCCATTGAGATGGACGATGAAAGCAACATCCAAATCACCCTCAAAGATAGCCGGACCCTCTACATCTTGGTTCCAGACCTTTACCCCAAGAAGAAGGACTTCCAGGTGATCACAGGTCCGTTTGAGGTTTTTCCCGGAAGGGGACCTCTATTTTTTTTTTTTTTTTGCCAAATGGGCCGTGGTCCTTTTCTAGGTGATGGCGACATGCAAGATAAGCGTGCCGACGATATTTGGTCACTTTTGGTGCAGTTCCTCCCCGAAGCCGCCAAATCCGTAGCAGCCGCTCCGTCGCCATCGCCAGCACCACCATCGACCACCCCCACCCCGCCAGCCTCATCGGCGTCCGTCTCGGTCACGGCCACCCCAACACCCAAACGAGTCGCATCGCCGTCGGGTTCCGAGGGCGAGGGGAGCGAGGAGGATGGCGAGGGCTCTGATGCCCCCTCGGATGAGAGCGACTATCTCCTGGGAGAGGAGGGCGATGGCCACGACGAGGAGAACTTCGAGTACCGCCAGTCGCTGGTGCTGCAGGTCTGCTTGCCTTTTTTGTCCCACCCACCCCCCGTTTGCTTTGTCTTATCTGTTTGCTGCTGTTTTGCTGCTGTTTTGCTGCTGCTGTTTTGCTGCTGCTGTTTTGCTGTTCTGTTGCTGTTTTGCTGTTTGATGGTCGTCAGCCACCCCACAAACTCACGCCTCGCACCACCCGTCCGTCCGGTCCGCACTCCCTGCTCCTCCCGTGCAGGAAGCCGAGAAGCTGCGCCGGGTGATGCCCGGTCGTTGCGGGGTGTCCCCCGACCCGTCCCGTCCGGAGCTGCTCCGGGTGCGCTTCGTCCTCGACCAGCGGGTCTACGCCTCCGCCGCATCGGTCCGCAGCCCCAGCCCCCGCGCCCGTCGCAACTCGTTTGCGAGTCCACATGGCTGTGCCCCGATCCGGTGGTCTTGACCCCGTTTTTTATCCTCCGCTCCCCACAACCCATGGTCGGCCAGGCCTGGGGGCTTGACCTGAGGAACTGGGTGGTGGTCGAGATCGCCCTGGACGCGCCGTACTACCTGCAGTCGCTGGCCGTCCCCAAGAAGGACCAGTTCATGGTGTATGAGGTTTGCAAAATCCGTCCATCCCCCCCCCCCCCCCCGATCCTCCACCTCTGTCTGCCGCCGATTCAACACCCCGCTCTGTTTGCTGCCTTCCCCCACCCCCGCACCAAACCCCACCCCCGACTTTCCCGCCGCCGCCGCCACCACCATACCAGGTCCCGGTCAACAGCGACCTGAACTTCCCCACCCTCCACGAGGAGCACGCGGCCCATCCGTTCTTCCTGGAGTGGTCCTTCAAGCAGCGCATCGACGCCTTCTTCGCCAGCCCCGAGAACTGGCCCCTGACGGGCCGCAACACCATCCCCCTGGAGGCAGCCACCCCGGCCCTCATCCAGTTCCTCGAGGCCCACGGGCTCACGGACTCCGCCGGCCGGCCGCCGGTCGCCGCCACCGCCATTGCTGCGGGCGGGCCGGCGTCCCTCGTCAGGCGCACATCCTCCCTCCGCAAACGAAGTCCGTCATGACGCAGAGCATGCTGTGCGCGTGTGGATCCTGCGTTGGGGACCGCTGTTGATGTGCTGCTGCGGTGGGCTTTGCCGTTGACCGACTGCCCTGCCCACATCGATGAACTTGACGGACACTGTTGGCTCGCACATCATTCCGGTTCTTCCTCTAGTTTCTGTGCCACCTGTCGTGAGCCCACCCCCCACCCCCCCGTCTGCGTTTCTCACTGCCCCTCTGTGCGTTTCTCCTCCTCCTCCTCCTCCTCCTCCTCCTCCTCCTCCCCCTCCTCCTCCTCCTCCTCTCCCCTCCTCCTCCTCCTCCCCCCCCAGCCCACGGCACCGCCGCGGCCGTCGGACCATCCGCGTCACAAGGCCCCCACCGGCCCCGCGGCCTCTCCCAAGCCGGCCGCCCCGGCCGCCTCCCCTGCCTCCAAGCCAACTGCCCCCTCCAAACCCGCCGCCGCCGCCGCCGCCGTTGCCTCCCCACACGCCCACGCCCCGACATGAGCGGCAAGATCGCCGAGCTGGTCTCGATGGGGTTCACCACCAGCGCGCTCGGGTCTGTCTCGAGTCGTGCGGCGGGGACGTCTGCGAGGCCCACGGGCTGCTGGAGGCCCTGGCCGACACGCCCGACGATCAGCTCGAGGCCCAGATGGGCGCCCGCGGGAAGGCCGCTGACAAGGCCAGAACACAGGGTTTGTCGAGGGGAATCGCCCCCCTCCGCTCTCTCCCCGGCCCCTGCCTGCCTGCCTGCCTGCCTGCCTGCCTGCCTGCCTGCCTGCCTGCCTGCCTGCCTGCCTGCCTGCCTGCCTGCCTGCCTGCCTGCCTGCCTGCCTTGTTGGGCTGCACATCAGCTCTGCTCTTCTGCTCTCTTTGAATTGCCCACGACCCGCCTCCTGACCCGCCTTGCCTGCCTCTTTGCCGTGTTGGGCTGCAGCCCACGCGCTGCCCCCGCTGATGCCCGAGACACCCGCGGCCTCGGCCCACGTCGACTGGAACGTGGAGGAGTCCGCCCTGTACGCCAACATGCCCTTCTTCATGCGCGTCCGTCGGCTGCCCCCCCCCCCCCCCCCCCCCTCCCTCCCTCCCAACACTCCTCACTGCCTCACTCCATCCGCCCACCCTGTTGTCCGCCCGGTGGGGAAACAAACCCTTTCGTCGTGGTTCATATTTGCCTCCTCTCTCGGCGCCCCTTCTTCATCCGTCCGTCAGGTTCTGGCCTACTTGAACCGCTTCATCGGCCACTGCACCTCCGTTTGCATGGTCCGGCCCTCCCTCCTTTCACACAGACACAGCCCATCCACACGGCCACACAAACACAGCCACGCACCCGAGCCGCAACGACACACACGAAGCCGCGCAGGACTCAAATGGTGGTGTCTCTCTCTGGTGTGGGGATTGGGTGTTGGTGGCTGACGATGATGTTCGCACGGGCAGATTTGCAACAAGCCGCTGAAGTACTCGGGTCTCCGTCCGACCATCTGCGGTGACGCCCTCTGTCCGTACAGCGTGCCCGTCCCCTTCGTCTTCCATCATCCATCATCAGCCGTCGTTATTGGATCAATATCAACGTCATCACCGCCATCGCCATCGTCATCGCCATCAGCACACACCACCAGTCACATTTCGGGGCTCATTTCGGGGCTGCCCTCCTCACCTCACCTCTTCGTCTTCGCTCCTTTCGCCCCGCCCCGCAGGCGTCTGGACCCACGAGAAGTTCGGCTTCGGCCTCGATATGATCAGGTCCGCCCCCGCATCCATCCATCACCACGATCCATCCCCTCTCATCGCCCAACCACCACCATGACCCAATCCCCACACCCTCCCTCCTTCACCCCTCCCCAGTGAGCTGAACGTGGGCGGGGGCGCGGTCAAGGGCGAGTCGATCGACCTTCTGGTCTCCCTGGCCTACGCCTCGGCCAACCACCCCAACGCCGACTACGCCCTCGACCCGTTCCCCGTCCGTCCCCACGCATTCACACTCAGACTCACGCACGCTCCGCTCGCGTATGACCACCACCACCACCACCACCACCACCACCACCACCACCACCACCACCACCACCACCACCACCACCACCACCACCACCACCACCACCACCACCACCACCACCACCACCACCACCACCACCACCACCACCACCACCACCACCACCACCACCACCACCACCACCACCACCACCACCACCACCACCACCACCACCACCACCACCACCACCACCACCACCACCACCACCACCCCCACCACCACCACCACGCACCACACCACGCACCACGCACCCCCACGCACCACGCATGGTGGTGTCCAGTGCAATTTGGCGACTCTCCTTCCAGATCCTCACACCCGGTTCTCCCCTCCTCCCCTCCCCCTCCTCTCCCGTCCCCCTCCACGGGACGGCGTCCGGGTGCAGGTGGGCAGCCAGACGGTCTCCTTCCAGAAGTCGGGCCACCGGGACAAGGACCTGGTCGTCCAGAAGCTGCATGCTGCCCCCATGAAGGACCTGGTCCGCCACTGCCCTTACCCATCACCCCATCGCACCTCCATCACCTTGCACGCCCCCCTCCCTCCCCCTCCCCCCCATGAAGGGACCTGGTCCGCGCCACCCCTGGTGGCTCCCTCCCGTGCCCCATTTTCATCAATCGCGCTCCCCACCGCGACCATTTCAACGTCCTCACCAAATATCCCCCCCCCCCCCCCCGCCCGCGCTGCACAGGTGGGCATCCCGAACGAGGAGGTCCTCAAGCGGGAGCTGGACGCCCGGGACCCGATGCTCTTCCACCTGCTCCGGTGGCTGATCACCTCCAACCCGTCCCTCATCCAGAAGGTCACCGACGAGGAGCAGAAGATCCCACAGTTCGGCGACATGGCCCAGTTCAGGGTCTGTGGACATGGGGCACACACACAAACGCTGGGCACACGGGGGACACAGAAAGCCACAGAAGATCCCACCCACAGTTCGGCGACATGGCCCAGTTCAGGGTCTGGGGACAGAGCGGCATGGGGCACACACGGGGGACACAAATGGAACACAGACACAGACAAAAGATCCCCCCAGTTCGGCGACATGGCCCAGTTCAGGGTCTGCCCACACACACAGACGCTGGACAGACACGGGACTCCCCATCGGATTCTGCTCCTGCACATCTTCGCTCACCCGGCTGTCTCTCCACCTCTCCCCCCCCCCCCCCCCCCCCCCCCCCCCATCCCGCCCTGGGTGGCAGTTCCTCTCGCTGCCCCCCGACCGGGCCGAGAAATTCATGGAGATGAAGCGCAAGAAGGGCTCCTTCTACGCCTTCCACGGCTCGGTCCGTTGCCCCCCTTCCCTCCCTCTCGAAAACCCCTTGCCGGGCCACGCCACATCTCAATATGAAATCCGCGAGACGACCACTCCGATGATGATTCCTGGAACTGTTGTGTGAGGGTTTTTTGTGCCCTCCTGAGCTGGTCCCATCACCGCACTCCCACGCCCCTCATCCATACCAACGCCCCAACGCCGCGCCCCGGCCCTGTCACATTCTCCCCCTCGCCTGCCCGCCGCCATCTTCCCCCATCTCGTTGCGCGTCCGCGAAGGTTTCCCGGCCTGAGGGGGCATTGCTCGGGGGATTGCGTGCTGCGCGCCCCCGGGCCCCCCGATGATGACCCTTAGCCACGTCTGATCCCCGCGGGGCTCATGAGAGACGAGGGGGCGACCCCTCCCATTTTCGCCCCGCACCAATCTCCGTTCCCTCTCTCTTCCATGGCGGGCGGCGGGGGGTGGTATGGAGCAGCGGCTGTGTGGTGTGTGTGTGTGTGTGTGTGTGTGTGTGTGTGTGTGCTGTTTTGGAACCAGCATATGCTGAATGGGGGCACTGTGTTGCCTCGACCCGCACCTCCACGCTTTCTGAGGAGCATCGTCGGCTCGCGTTCGGCGTCTTCCCACAACCCCACCCGTCAAATACTGTCAGCAGTCATTTTCATCATCCGTTCTGTGGGGTGGGCTCTCTCCCCCCCGTCCTGCCCCCCCGATCCCCCCGCTATCCCCTCGGTGTCTGCGTGCAGCCCTTCCACAACTGGCACTCGATCATCCGCTACGGGCTGAAGAACTTCTCGAACACCAAGCGGATGACCTGCGGCGCCGCCTACGGGCCGGGCATCTACCTGGGCAAGGATATGATGACATCCATGGGGTACACCGGCCAGGGGTACGCCTACCAGTCCCAGGTCCGTCCGGATGGGATGCCCCGCGCCACAGTCCGTGATTCGGCATCATCGCACAATCGTCACCAGCATTCCCCATCGTCGTCGTCGTCATCATCATCATCATCATCATCATCCAATCATCATCATCATCCAATCATCATCGTCATCATCATCATCATCATCATCATCATCATCATCATCATCATCAATCATCATCATCTTTTATTATCATTATCACACCACCATTTCAGCAGCCCTCCTCGACGGGGCCGCTCCGGGACCGGGACGCCAAGACGCCCGAGCAGATGCTGAAGGATCGCATCGAGAACCGCGACACGGGCCTGACCTGCATGGCCGTCTGCGAGGTCATCCGGGGCGATGTCCACAACCACGGCAAGTCCGTCCCCGCCTCCCTCGCCCTGCCTCCTGCCCTCCCGGGGCCGCTCCTCGACCCCCCGGCTGACCGATAATATCCCTCTGTTGCGATATGTCTCTGTGTCTGCTGTCTGCTGTGTCAGCTCCTGTGTCTGTGCCTCTTTTCATCCTCGGCCACCGCGCTCTGCGTCTTCTCACCATTCATTGGGCTTTGTTGTGGTTGGTTGCTGCGCTGTGTTGTGCAGCATTCTTGTGGAGCCCGACGAGGCCCAGGTGGCCACCCGGATGCTGCTGATCTTCGACGAGAAGACCGTCCAGCGGAAGAACGTCGACGGGGACGAGATCGCAGAGGCCATGAACCGCATCTTCAACGAGTAAGGAAATCCATCTCGGGGATGGGTGGTCGATCGCAGAGGCCATGAACCGCATCTTCAACGAGTAAGGAAATCCATCTCGGGGATGGGTGGTCGATCGCAGAGGCCATGAACCGCATCTTCAACGAGTAATTCAGGATGGGACGCTGCTGTTCGGCTCTCGGATGATCGCGCAAGGGATAAGGGGGGCATCTGAGGCTTCGACGGACTCTCGTCTTCGTCATCGTCTTCATCGTCGTCTTCGTCTTCGTCGTCTTCGTCTTCCTTCTCTTGTGGGCGTGGGAACTGCGCAGTCTGCGAGTTTCCGCCGCCGCTTTGTTGATACTGCTGCTGCTGCTGCTGCTGCTGTTGTTGTTGTTGTCTGCCTGGGGGGAGCGGGGCCAGTGGCGCGTTTGTGCTTCTCTGATGCGCCGCCCCGACACGTCATTCCCGCTCCTCCTCATCCTCATCCCCCTCGTTCGCTTTTTTTCTCCAAAAAACACCCCATGTAACGGCTGCTCCTCCCCACCCGCCGTCTGCTGCCAGGCATCGATGATCCGGGGGAAGGGAGGAGGAGCTACCGGCGGTCTTCTTTGTTCCGCGATCCTAGTCACCACAACCACAAGTACAGGCAAATTTACAGCACCTCTCCGTCATCACAGCCTCATTACCCTCGCCACCTCCGGCCGCGTCCCCGCCCGCCCCTTCCGCCGCCGCGCATCCCAGTGGAGTATGTGCTGACTTCCATCCCAGGCAGCGTCTCCTGCAGCTGGTCCACGGGGGTCCCCACGGGGCACTCCACCCGGCGCCAGTAGGGAAAGTGCTGCGGCCCGCGCACCTTGACGGGCCCCGCCTCGCCCGCCTCGATGCAGACCTCCTCCAGGGCCACGGGACCGTTGACATCCTTGGGGTGGAGCAGCTCGACCAGGCCCAGGGTCGCCCACCGGTGGCCCCGGACCGTGAGCCGACGCAGGCGGGGCGGCACCCGAATGACAAGCTCCTCCTCGTGCGCCAGCAGCTCGTCCATGGTCAGGTCGAGGGCCACCAGGCCGGGCGGCCAGTGGGCCTGCAGGACGTCGACAGTGCCCGCGTCGATGCAACCCAGGCTTAGCGCGCGCAGATTGGCCACGGCCGCTGACCGGATCAGGCTGCGCACGTGCGGGTCCAGGGCCAGCTTGCCGCCAGAGGTCATGTCCAGGCCCAGCCGGCGAAGCCGGGGCATGGGGCCCAGGGCCACCGGGGCCCGGTACGACGAGGCGTCCAGCTGCAGGGAGACGAGCTCCGGGCAGCGCAGTGTCAGTTCCAGGCAGGCCCTGGGAAAACTCAGGCTGAGGCGCTCCAGGTTGGGGCCCTCGACCGTCACCCGACGCACGTATTCCTGCACGGTGGCACTGAGGGTCCGGATGCCCGGCCGAACGCGGAAGAGGACGTCGCGGGGTTGGTGGCTGTCCTGGCTCGATGGCCCAACGACCACCTGGAGGCTCACCAGGCGCGGGCACAGCAGGCCGGCGCACACCCGTGCGAATGTGCTCATGTCGAGCGGGGCAGTCCCGGTGAGCGTGCGCAGGGCGGCCAGGCGAGGCAGCAGCGCTTCAAGCCACTGGGGGCCGCCTGGGGGCTGGTCGGGGGGCTGGTCGACGGTCAGGTGGGTCAGCTCGGCCAGCGGGCCGTCGGTCATGTTCAGGCTGGCCAAACGGGTCAGACGGGTGAGCTGGCGCAGGCGGGGACACTGCAGGAGCAGTGTGTAGGCGATCTGCAAGGGGGGAGGGGGCAGGATGTCAAATGGGGTTAGGACGCCATGAGGAAGCGCAACCACCCCCCGTCGCCCCTCGCCTTTCAAATCCCGCACTCGCATTTTTTGGGGTGTTTGAAGCCCCAGACCCCCCGCCAAGAAGGAGACGAAGAAGGCGTTTTTTGTCTGGCACTCGCTCACAACTGCATTCCTCTTTTCAGTTGTCCAAGAGATCGTGGGCGACGACTCCCTGGCAAGAATCTCGTGGCAAGAATCTCGAGTATTTAGTTCACTGGTTCGGCTATGAGGCGGTCTGCTGCTCCGTCCAATGCCAATTGCAGCAGCAGTCATCTCAGAGGGAAGAATCGAGAGTCTGTACACGTTTTGGAAAAATTTGGGGAAACACGCCCCCTCTCCGGAATAGGGAGGAAGCATGCCAGCCCTGTAAGGGCTGCATCACAGTGGTAGAAAAAGTGGTTGGGGTTTCCCCCGAATGGATGCCTTTGGGTAAGGAGCGGGCGACTGAAGAGCATCCGGCCAAACCGAAAAATTATGGGAGCCATCTCCAGCCAATTATGGGTATGGTGGTGGGTGCGTGCTCATCATCTGTTGTGCTGCTTTGTTGATCGTGCCGATGACTGTGCCGACCCGGGGCAGGGTTGGGGACCCCGAAAAATCGCCCGCTGAATCGCCACGCCAGCCACCCACCACCCACCGACAACCCGGACCTGGGGGACCGGGCACGCAAGCTCGAGCAGGTCGGGGCAGTCGAGCCACAGAGTCTCCCCGCCAGTCTGCAGGTCCAGGCGGCGCAGGCCGGGGGCATGCAGGCATTGGGCCTTCGGGGCAGTGCCGTCGGTGGGCGGGGTGATGCTGACGGTGAGACTCTCCAACCCACGGTCGAACAGAACCCGGGGGATCGCCTCCTCCAGGTTGGCCACCTCGACCCCCAGGTGGCGCAGCTGGGTCATCGACCCCAGGGCAGCCAGCACCTCGGGGTAGGGGCTGGCGGGGCCCGTCAGATCAACGGAGGTCAGGCAGTCTGCCCGGGCGCGGAGAAACCCGGCCAGCTGAGGTCGCATGAAGTCGGAGCCGAGGCACAGCCTGGCCAGACTCCTGTTGGCCGTCGGCGCGGCGCCCAGCAGGGACACGACCGTCCCCGGGGTGGCGGAGAAGAGCCTGGGGGGCAGGGCCAGCTCGGTCAGGCAGGCCATCGGGGCGAAGTCAGCCTGCATGCCACCCCAGGCCGACACGGGCAGCAGGCGGATCGCCTGCAGTGTTCCGGCGTTGGCCCGGAGCAGGTCTTCCAGACCCGTGGGGGCTCCCTCCAGGGTGAGGTGGGTGAGCTGGGTCAGCAGCGGGTTCGGGATGAAGGCCAGCTGGCGCCCGGTCAGCGAGAGCTGGCGCAGTCCCGGACAGCACTGGGCGATGACGGATAGAACCGGGGTCATGTCCCCATCCGACATCCCGATCCCGGCGCGTGCGTTGAGGGCGAGATCGACGGCGAGCGATTCAAGGTGAGGCAGGTGCGCCAAAATGCGCGCTAACGCACCGGATGGCATGGAGAGGCGACCCAGCGAGAGGGCCATCAGGGAGGGGCCGCAGCCCCCAAAGGCACTGTCGACCCACTCGGTGTAGGCCGACTCCTCACGGCCGCATCCAGTGAAACCATTGAGAGATAGCTTTTGGAGGGAGTGACATGGTCCCACCAAGGCCACCAGGGCTTCGGCTGATGGGATCTGATCATCACTTCTTTCGACATCGCTTGTGTCATAAGATGCCGGAGTGAAATCGAGAATTCGAACATTCCCGCGAAAAAACGAGCGTGTTCTATGGTCGATGGCAAGCAACCCACAATAGGAGCGTGCGGCCCAGTTTGTGGCCTGGAGAATGGCGCTCAGAAGATCGCTCGAAAAAAATGGCTACAGAAAAAGAAAAAAGCAAATGGTTGTTCCCCTCGCGCACGGACCCTCGCCAAGCAGACGCTATCAGGAAGGAATGTCGAAAATGGCTCCAGCAAATTTGGTTCCTGTGTCAGTATTTCGAACCCCTGGTTCTATTGAATACTCCGGCAAATCGCGCTGAGCCACAAACGACTTGAGGCTGAGGAGGTGGTGACGACAAACAGTCATCATGAGGAGGAGTCGGCGGACATGTCGGGGAAAATGTCAGGAGGAGATGTTTCGATGGCCGGCGGCGTCGGTAGAACCTGGCGGTCCGCCAATGCTGTAAATTTGGCCCGCCTGTCTGATCCCGACCGGGTTTGTTGGCCTCGAGGAGGAGACAACTTGGGAGTCCCGAAGAGGAGAGAACTCACACAAGGTTTGGCTCCTCGTTTCTCCTCCACCAACATCTCATCCAGCTCCTCCGAGTAGCATGCGTCAACCCCATAACGCCAACCATTCCCACACATCCTTCCTTGCTGCTCAGAGGGAAGCACCTGCAACGCTCGTGAATTTTTTCGCCCTTCTGCCACCCGAACTCCTTCTATGCATCGTGGAGTCAAATCACCTGATGACGACGTACGTGCAGCTGTTGAGCCTTTCTCATCCTATTCGCCGGGCTGTACTGGGAACTCCACGAGAACTCCTCTTCGATGACAGCTTTGAAGGTGAACCCCTGAGACCCACCGCCGATGCCCTGGCCGCCCTCATCGGTCCCTGCAAGGGCCTTGTCAGATTGTCTTTCCGTTCGGCCGGGTCAACTCTTGATCCGAACGTATACGGTTGTGGTTGCACCGAGGCCGCCTGTGCCGGGTGGGTGGATGAGGCCTTTGGTGGGCACGACCAGCTGGCCGTTCTCGAGTACCTGCCGACGTGCTCTGAGTGCGTCATCGAGCGCATCCTCTGCCACCTGCCCAGCCTGGTTGATCTCCGCCTCGGCCCATCCACCCTCATTCGCACCCACCTGCTGGCTGCCATCGCCCGCTGCTGCCCCCACCTCCAATCGCTGCGAATCGAAGCAGCAGCAGAACTCAATGATATCGACGGCACTGCCCTGGCGCCTCTGGCGGGATCCCTCCAGCAGCTCCGCATCAGTTCCGGTCGTCTGCCAGCGAGTCTGGCCCCGTTCGTGAGCAGCCTCTCGGCCGTTGAAACGCTGCACCTGAGCCACTGCCCCCCTGCCGCCCTCGAACCCCTCGCCTCCCACCTGACACGTCTCAGCCTGCAGCTCGGAATATTCGGGCTTTTCTCGATGCTGGATAATGCCAGGGAAGAGGATCTGCCCGGCCCCTCGTTCATTCGACTGGAGCGCCTCACGTTGGAGGGCTGCCCTCCCTCTTGGGCGGCCCTGGGGCGGCTCCTGGCGGCCAATCGGACGACCCTGCAGCGCCTCAAGCTGACAATCAACGATGCCGACACTGGGCTGGTGCCATTTCTCGCCTCCCTGGACACCCTGCCCCAGTTGACGCACCTGAAGCTGATCTTCGTGGCACTTCCCCCAGGGACTGACTTCACGGCCTTGCCGCCTGGACTGTTTGGCCGACTGGAACACCTCACCCTCGGCATGAATGTGCCAGCTGAACCATTGACCCCGCGCCCCTTTTGCATCACAAGCGACCGGCTCAAGTGTCTTCACCTCCTTGAGATGAACATCCCGCTCACGCTTGACTGTCCCGCCTTGGACGAGCTCCATCTTCTGTCCGAGGGACGCATGGGTCCGCTGACTCTGAAGTGCCCGCGGCTCCGCCTGATCCAAGATCTGCCCGAGCAGCTCGAGAGCTCATCTCTGCCCGGTCTGGTGAGTGCGAGTACCCATTTTTGCGACCCGGTCTGGTTGCCAGACCTGCTGGCTGGGTCGCCGCGGCTGTGGCAGATTACCGAGATGTGGTTGACCCGACCGGACCTGCTGACCATGCTGTGCTCATCCGCATCGCTGGTCAACCTGCATTTGAGCCTGGGTCTGGCTCAAATGCCCAACCCGCTCGTTCTGCGGCTGCCGGGACGGCTGGAGTCCCTTTGGCTCCAGCTGTCGCTTCACAATGCGGCAGGGCCGTTCGACCTGCATGTGGAGGCCCCGGGGCTGCACCTCTTGTCCATCGAGAGCATGGACGCGGGACTGGAGCAGCTGAAATGCCGGCTGAGATGCCCGGCCCTGACCTGCCTCTGTTTTATGCTCACGGGGTGCATTGCATCCCTCGAGCTGCCTGGTGAAGGGGCGCAGCTTCGCCGCCTGGCCATAGCCGGCCACTGGCAGCCCGCCACCATACTTGGCTTACTGACCCGACAAGGGAGTCTCCTGCGCCACGTCGACTTGGTCTCGACAGATGATGAGTGGCCTCAGCCGGTTATTGCGGCCCTGGACGGGCTGCCCCGGCTCACGACCCTCGGCCTGTTCATCAGCAATGCTCCATCACCCCTCTCGCTGGCCTGCCCTCAGCTGCGGACTCTCAAGTTCTACGTAGCTGAGGGCAATGCAGACAGTGAGCACAGGGTGGTGCTGGCATGCCCGCTGCTGGAGGTCCTCGTGGGGCTCCGTGATCCCAGCCGCCAGCTCGAGCTGGCCGTGCCTGCGCCGAACCTGCCCCCGCCCGACGCGAGACCTTGAGACGCTCCTTGGCCCAAATCCAGCCAGGCCAACACCAACTGTCTCCCAAGAGGATTTGTTTTGCGTGCCCTCAAATACAGGCATGCTTTTCTTTCCGCGTTTGTTTGCCAGTGAACAAACATGATCTTGGCCACAGGAGATCTTCCGTCTGCTGCACAAAAATTTGAGGGACGCGGAGATTGACCCAGGGCGATGTCTGCCGGAGCAGATCCCCCTAGCGAAGGCGGGAGGAACGTTTCTCTGAGCTTGCGTCCAGCAAACATACAGTTGGATGTCTCTCTCCGAATCTCCGGGCGGTCTGCTTCCCCGGAAAAAACCCCTCTTCTGATGCATTGCCAACGGCTCACCCGCATCAACCCCGTCTTTTCGGTCTCCCCCCCCCCCCCCCCCCCCCCCCCCCCCCGCATCATCCATGTGCCGATGCGCCGACAAATCGTCACCAGCGGTCTTTTTGGGTCCCCCCGGTAGTGGCGGTTTGTTTGGACGGAGCCTCTCAGCGCATCAGCTCGGGCGGGGGCATGTTCGGCGCAGGCACGGCCAGCTCCAGCTGGCGGCCGGGATCACGGAGCCCCTCGAGTGTCTCCAGCAAGGGGCAGGCCAGCACCACCCTGTGCTCCCTGTCTGCCACGCCCCGAGTCCCGGAGAACTTGAGCGTCCGCAGGTGGGGGCAGGCCAGCGACAGGGGTGACGGGGCCTTGCTGATAGCCAGGCGGAGGGTCGTGAGCTGGGGCAGCCCGTCCAGGGCCGCAACAACCGGCTGGGGCCAGACATCATCCAAAAACAGGTCGACGTAACGAAGGCGACTCCCGTGTCGGGCCAGTAAGCCCAGCAGGCTGGCGGGCGGGCAGGTACCTGCCGCAACGGTCAGGCGGCGAAGCTGCGCCCCTTCATCCGGCAGCTCGAGAGAGGCGAGGCCCCCCTCGAGCACAAGATCGAGGCGGGTCAGGGCCGGACATCCCAGCCGGCAATTCAGCGTCAGCCCCGCCTCCATGCACTCGACACCCAAGGTGCACAGTCCCGGGGCCTCCACACGCAGGTCGAACGAGCCGACCGTGTCGTGAAACGTCACCAGAAGCTGGAGGGTCTTCAGCTGCCCGAATGGCCGCAGGACAAGCGGGTTGGGCATTTGGGTCAGCTCCAGGTCCATGTGGATGTCCACCAGCGAGGCAGATGCGCCCAACATGGTCAGCAGATCCGGCTGGGTTATAACCACCTCCGTAATCTGCCACAGCTGCGGTGACCCTGCCAGCAGGTCCGGCAGCCAGACCGGGTCGTGAAACTGGGTACTCGCACTCGCACTCACCAGACCGGGCATGGGGAGCGAGGAACCATCGAGCTGCTCGGGCAGGTTTCGGATCAGGCGGAGCTGCGGGCATTTCAGGGTCAGCGGACCCGGGCTCCCCTCCTCGGCCAGATGGAGCTCGACCAGGGTGGGACATTCAAGTATGAGCGCGCTGCTGTTCATCTCGGGGAGGTGAAGGTATTGAAGTGGCGCGCTGGCGATGCGGATGGGGCGGGGCGGGATGGCGGTGGGTTCAGCTCGAGCAACCAGGTCGAGGGTGAGATGATCCAGTCGGCCAAACAGCCCGGACGGCAGGGTCGTGACGATGTCCGCCCCGGGGGGAAGCCCACGGAAGACCAGCTTCAGGTGCGTCAGCAGGGGCAAGGCGTCCAGGGAGGCCAGAAATGGCACCAGCCCAGTGTCGGCATCAGGGGGCCTGTCGATTGCAAGCTTGAGCCGCTGCAGGGTCGCCCGATTGGGTGCTAGGAGCCGCCCCAGAGCCGCCCAAGAGGGAGGGCAGCCCTCCAACGTGAGGCGCTCCAGTTGAGTGAACCAGGGGCCGGGCAGATCCTCCCTGGCCACGCCGAATGCTCCGAGCTGCAGGCGGAGGCGGGTCAGGTGGTCTGCGAGGGGCTCGAGGGCCGCAGGGGAGCAGTGGCTCAGGTGCAGCGTATCAACGGCCGAGAGGCTGCTCACGAAGGCGGCCAGATTCGTCGGAGGGCGAATCGAATCAAAGCGGAACTGCTCGAGGGATCCCGCCAGGGGTGCCAGGGCAGTGAAGTCAGCATCATTGCGAAATGCGGTGTCGATTCGCAGCGATTGGAGGTGGGGGCAGCAGCGGGCGATGGCAGCCAGCAAGTGGGTGCGAATGGGGGTGGATGGGCCGAGGCGGAGATAAGCCAGGCTGGGCAGGTGGCAGAGGATGCGCTCGATGACGCACTCAGAGCACGTCGGCAGGTACTCGAGGACGGCCAGCTGGTCGTGTCCACTAAAGGCCTCATCCACCCACCCGGCACAGGCGGCCTCGGTGCAACCACATCCGGAAACGTTTGGGGAAAGAGGCGACCCTTCTGAACAGAACCACAGTTCGGCAAGGCCCTTGCAGGGACCGATGAGGGCGGCCAGGGCATCGGCGGTGGGTATCTCGATGATGTCATTGAAGAAGAGTTCTCGCGGAGTTCCCCGAACAACCTCGCGAATGGCATGAGAAAGCCTCAGCAGTTGTACGTAGGTCGGAAGCGGGTGATTTGATGCCTCCACGATGCAAGGAATGAGTTCGGGTGGCAGAAGGGCGAAGAAATCCACGGGAGTTGCAGGTGTTGGAGCTGCCCTCTGGGCAGCAAGGATGGCAGCGCGAGAACGGAAAGCGTTTCGGTGACTGGAAGCTGGATGAGATGTTGGCGGAAGAGAAAAGAGGAGCCGAACCTTGTAGGAGGACTTCTCACCATTTGAATTTCAAGTCATCTCCGCAAGGCCCACGAAACAGAAGATCGATCAGACATGGTTTACAAAATAATCTCTAGTTCCTCCTGGTTCTACCGACGCCTCCGGCATCCATCGCGAGTTCCAACAATGGTCTGTTCGGATTTTGTGGTTTTTGCCATGCCGTGGACTAAACCACATCATTTAGGATCCAACTCGATGGCCACCCGAACTGCTGCATGTTCTGATGGGCCCTGAAGGCACACCGGTCTCCCTCCGTTTGTACATTCTTCTTATTGGGCTCTCGCACGCTACACGGAAAGCCATTCGCGGCACCCTGCGGCAAATTTCGTTTGCTGAGACCGATCCGGAGGATTCCGCCGATGGTATCGAGACCGAGGTGGTGCTGGCCACACCCACGGCTGATGCATTGGCCGCCCTGGTTGGCCCCTGCAAGGACCTCGCCGAGTTGTCTCTGCCAACTCGCGATCCGGCCATGTGGGGCTGCGGGCGCACCGAGGCCGTCTATTGCCCCTGGGTCGACGAGGCCTTCGCCGGCCACACCCAGCTGGCCGTGCTGCACATCCCCTATGGCGATGCAGTGCTGGCGGCCCTGCCACGCATCCTGGGGCACCTTTCGGGGCTGGTAGAGTTTCGGCTGGAACTTTCCGATGATGCCCCCTTGGAGGCGCCCCTCGATGCCCTGGTGGGATGCTGCCCCCGCCTCGAGGCCCTGCACCTGAATCTGCGGATGCGGGGGTTCCAAAGCTGCGAGTTTGACCCGACCCTGTTGACTCGATCTCCCCATTTTTGCGGCCGACTCAAGCAACTGACCATCTCCGGTGCCCTTCGGAACGATGCCGTCTTCCTGCAATCGTTCACCAACCTGGAGCGGCTCCATCTTGGGACCACGCCCACCCTGGCCCCTGTCGCACCCCACCTGACCCACCTCACCTTGAACGGCGGTTACCAAGACGGGAGAGCTCTGCTCGACCTTGGACTCACCCGGCTCGAATCGCTCACTCTGTGTGATGGTGCCTCCTGCACCGACATGGCCCGCCTGCTGACCGCCAACCGGACCACAATCCGCTCGCTGTCTGTACGACCCAGCGGCCCAGTCGGGTCCCTGTTCCAGGTGCTGGCTACGTGCTCGGTTCTGACGGACCTGGACCTGGTCATCCGGGCCTCCGCCCCGGGCGAGGTCAACCTGACGGACCTGCCCCCGTCACTTCTCAACCAGTTGCGAACACTTCGCCTGGGCGTGCTCACCACCCCTCTGGAAGCGTACCTGAATCCGATCGACATCGCCAGCGCCAGCTTGCAAAAGTTGAACCTGGACATGATCTATCGAGGCCTCGGCACCTCGGTGGTCCTGACATGCCCCGCCCTGGAGATGCTCACCCTGCCCAGCCCGATCGACAGCGCGACGATCCTCAATTATCCGCTTTTCCTGCACTGTCCCCGGCTTCAGCGGATCTTGAACCTGGGCGAACAGTCGCTGACGGATTGCCAGCCCATGCCCCTCTTGGACCAAGTGGGCTACCACTGGCAATGCCGCAAATGTCCCTCCCTGGACGCCCTGCGGGCCTTGTCACCCCGCTTATCCTGGGTGTCGGGTGCACACCTCGCGGACCCCCAGGAGCTTGTCGAGCTTTGCCAAATGATGCCGGCGCTGGCCAGCCTCCAGGTCATCCTGTCGCCATTCCGTCTGGCCATCCCGGGCGACGACTCTCAGCTCACCCGAGTGGAGTTGCGCCTCCCCGCCCACGTCGAGCACCTCGATCTGACCCTGGCCACGACCAATGATGTCGATGGTGCCGGTGCCGATGTCGATGTCGATGCCGATTTCGATGCCGATGTCGATGCCGATGCCGATGCCGATGCCGATGCCGAGAAACCGGTGGGAGAAGAGCCTTTTGACATGAGCGTTGGGTCCTCCGGCCTGCGGGATTTCAGTTTTTGCGGCAGTGGTTGCGTTTGCGTCAACTCGCTTGATTTGTGCTGCCCGGCCCTGGTCGACTTGCAGTTGTCCTCGCTGCCTACCCTGACCGCGTTCAACCTGGACACGGCCCCTGTCGGCCCTGGGACTGATGGGTCGTCGCGACTTCGCAGCCTCTACATTGACGACTGTCATGCCCTGGAGGCTGCCCCTCTGATGGCCTGCCTGGGGCAACACGGGGACCGCTTGAGCGACCTGTTCATTGTGTCCACACCCGTGCCGTGTTGCGAGGCCTGGTCCCAGCTGACCGCTACCCTGAGCGCGCTGCCCCGGTTGACTCGCCTCGAGCTTTCAGGCCACCCGGCCGATCTGAATCTGACCCTCACCTGCCCAGCCCTGCGGATCTTCAACGACTACGGCACCACCCCGCGCTCGCTGGTGCTCGACTGCCCGCTGCTGGAGGAGCAGCGCGTTCTGCTAGACACAAACGCGGAGCGGTTCGAGCTGGTCGGGGAGGCCCCCTACTTGCGCCTGGTGGGCGGTGTGTCTTCCCCATGGGCCGAGCGGCTGAAGGGGCGCTGGCCCGGGGCCATGCTCATGACCGATTTGTAGGTGGGCACATTTGTTACACTCCCTCACTCTCCTCATCTTTGCGTTTACATTTTTTGGGTTGCGTTTGCTTGCCGTTCGAACACGAAATGACTGACGATCGGAAACGGCGCCGGCCTGATTGAATTGTCATGCTTTTCGCGCCAATGGCCTGTTTAGATTCTCGCTGAATCCCGTCTCCAAAATGAAGAGAGCAATAATGGAGATGGCGAAAGAATCTAGGCAGTGGGGGAGAGCCGCCACAAAATGTGCTGAGTGGCTATCTTGCTCAGTGGACCAAAAGAGGAGTTCAGTTCCCCCAGAGTGTCCACAAATTCTGAGAGAGTTCGCCGTCATCTTCTGAATTTAGCGCCTCGAACCAAGGTTCTTGATGGAGGAACGCAAAGAAGGCGAAACCGTGTCCCCTGCCCCGTCGGCCTCGGATTCGGATGAGGTTCCAGAGAATGCCACCTTTGAAACACTTGGGTTGTGCTCTGAGTTGTGCCAAGTTGTCAAGGAGCTCGGATGGACCCGTCCCACCCCCATTCAGGTGAAATCCCTTCCGGTTGGCTTCAAGGGTCCGTTTCCGTGCGGAGATCATGTGTCCCTCAACAAGACAATCATTGTTCAATAGGTCGCGATATTATTGGTCTTGCCCAGACTGGTTCTGGCAAAACCGGTGCCTTCGTCCTGCCAATTCTGCAGTCCCTTCTGCAGAGCGGTGGCCACCGGAAGAAGCTCTTCGCAGTGGTTCTTGCCCCCACTCGGTCTGTTTATCACCACAGTCATCCTACCGGTGCATCACCGCCCTCCCGACATCGATAGTGAGCTGGCCCTCCAGATCGCCGAGCAGTTCTCGGCCTTGGGTGCCAACATCAACCTGCGATGTGTGACCATTGTTGGTGGTATTGATGCCATGTCTCAAGCCCTGGCCCTGGCCAAGAATCCCCACGTGGTCGTCGCCACCCCGGGTCGGTTGGTCGATCATTTGCAGAACACCAAGGGGTTCGACCTGCGCTCGATCAAGTACCTGGTCTGTGTCGGCGGGGTCATACACACCACCAATCACCACCACCAATCACCACCACCAATCACCACCACCAATCACCACCACCAATCACCAACCATCAGCATCGGTATGAATCATCGTCGTCGTCGTCGTCATCATCATCATCATCATCATCATCATCATCATCATCATCATCATCATCACAACAGAAATTTGAATTTAAATTTTTGTTCCCCGTCTCTCGCACCCTCGGGGGGCGGTGGGCCCAGGTCCTGGACGAGGCCGACCAGCTGCTCAACCTGGACTTCCAGGAGGCCATCGACACCATTGTGCGGGCGTGCCCCCACGACCGGACGACCTTCCTCTTCTCGGCCACGATGACCAACAAGGTGGGCAAACTGCAGCGGGCATGCCTCAGGTCCCCCGTCCGCATCGAGGTCTCCGAAAAGTCTGCATCCCACCCTCTGTGTCGATCTGACCCCCCTGCCCCCTGCCGATGTAACCCTCCACCCTGCCAATATGACCCCCTCTCCATCCTGCCAATATGACCCCCCTCTCCCCTGCCCCCTCCTGCCCCCCTGCCGATCTGTCCTCCTTCTGCCGATCTGTCCTCCTTCTGCCGATCTGTCCTCCTTCTGCCGATCTGTCCTCCTTCTGCCGATCTGTCCTCCTTCTGCCGATCTGTCCTCCTTCTGCCGATATGCCCTCCTTCTGCCGATATGTTTGCCCAGACGAGACTCATCTGATCTCTCTGGATCCTCGTGCGTTTGTCTGGGTGGGTGTTGGTGTGGTGGTGGTGATGATGGTGATGCAGGTACCAAGTGGTGGAGTCCCTCATCCAGCAGTATCTCTTCGTCCCCTTCAAGTACAAGGTCACTCTCGCCTCCTCACGCACTCCCACCCCCCTCATCATCAGCATCAGCATCAGCATCAGCATCCAATCATCAGCATCCAATCATCCAATCATCATCATCATCCAACCATCGTCACCATCATCCAACCATCGTCACCCAACCACCACCATCCTGTCCTGCCCTGTCCATGTGTACCGACATTGGTATGGGGGCGTCCTCGAATGGTTTCATCACCCCGCCTCCATCCCCCGCCTCCCCCGCCCCCCGCCTCCACCCCCCTCGGTGCAGGACGCCTACCTGGCGTACATCGTGAATGAGCTCTCGGGCCAGACGATGATGGTCTTCGTCCGCACCTGCGTGGCCGCCCAGAAGCTGGCCCTCCTCCTGCGCAACCTCGGTCCGCCCCCCGCCACCACCACAACCACCACAACCACAACCACAACCACAACCACCACAACCACCACAACCACCACAACCACAACCACCACAACCACAACCACCACAACCACCACAACCACAACCACCACAACCACAACCCATTCCATATGTGCCATGTGGTGTTAGGGTTCGCCGTGGTGCCCATCCACTCATCCTCATCCTCATCCCCCGATGTCCCTGCCCCCTCATGTGTCGCAGGGTTCGCCGTGTCCATCCACTCATCATCATCCTCATCCTCATCCTGGATGTGTCGCAGGGTTCGCCGTGGTGCCCATCAACTCATCATCATCCAATCATCATCATCCAATCATCATCATCATCATCATCATCATCATCATCATCATCATCATCATCATCATCATCATCAACTCATCATCATCAACTCATCATCATCCAATCATCATCATCATCATCATCATCATCATCATCATCATCATCATCATCATCATCATCACCATCCTCCTCATCCTGGATGTGTTGCAGGGTTCGCCGTGGTGCCCATCCACGGCCAGATGAGCCAGCCGGCTCGTATCGGGGCCATGAACCAGTTCAAGTCCAAGCAGGCAAAGATCCTCATTGCGACCGATGTCGCCGCCCGGTCTGGCCCCCTCCGGCCCCCGCCCATCACCGCCATCAGCATCCGATGACCATCACCATCATCACAACCATCACAACCATCACAACCACCATCACAACCACCATCACAACCACCATCATCATCACCATCATCACCATCATCACCATCATCACCATCCTCAGCATCCGGCCCCCCCGCCCCTGGATCTCTCATCGTCTTCAGCATCACCCTATGATCCAACCATCATGTCATCTCGGTCAGCCAACCATCGCCAGCCATCACCGCCCCAGCCCAGACATCAGCATCCGACCATCATCCAAACCACCATCCACCGTCATCACCCACCATCGCCACCATCCATCACGGAACCCCCGCCTTCCCACCACCTCTGCCATCCCTGCTCCTCGCTTGCTTGCTTCATGCGGTGTGTGGTTGCTCTGGGTATGTGCTCATGTGGGGTCGGTGCGGCAGTGGTCTGGATATCCCCTGGGTCGATGTTGTGATGAACTACGACCTGCCGGCCAGCTCGAAGACCTACATGCATCGGGTGGGCCGCACGGCACGCGCCGGTCGGGCCGGCAGGGCCATCACCCTCGTCACACAGTCTGTCGCTGTCCCCCCCCCCCCCCCCCCCCCCCCGGTCATCATCAGCATCATCATCATCATCATCATCATCATCATCATCATCACCATCAGCATCACCCCGTGCGCGTCTCCGTCTCACTCACCACCGCGGGGGCTGCTGCAGGCCCGACGTGGAGATGTACCAGCACGTCGAGCAGTCGATCGTCACCACCATCCCACCCCCTTCGCACACTCACCACCGTGTCGTTCCCTCTGTATGGCGCACTCACCACCACCTGCAGGTACGACGTGGAGATGTACCAGCACGTCGAGCAGTCGATCGGCCAGAAGCTTGCCGCCTACGACGTGGACAAGGAGGCCGTGATGACCCTCGTCCCCCGGATCGCCGAGGCCGAGCGGATCGCATCGCAGGAGCTGAAGGACAGCCAGACGGCCCCGAGGGCACCCCGCGAGGGCCCTGCCGGCACCGTCACGAGCCGTCTGCTGAGCGGGGCCGAGGGCGGCGACGAGGACACCGATCTGGCTGCCGGTCCGCCCACGCCCACGCCACGCACACCACGCCCACGCCCCCGTGATGATGATTGGGCGTGGCGTGGTGGTACTGATGGTGGTGGTGGCGATGATGATGATGATGATGATGATGATGACTGGAGAATGGTGATGATGATGACTGGAGAATGGTGATGATGATGACTGGAGAATGGTGATGATGATGACTGGAGAATGGTGATGATGATCGGGCGCTGCCCGCCGACACAGATGATGACTGGATGATAACGGTGATGACGGGATGACCGCACCAGAATTTGGAAATGAGGCGGGCGTGTAGTGCGGAGTGGGGAATATCCCCATTCATGTCCTCCCTGCCGGGATTGGGTGAGGTGATATCCCCCTTTGGTCTCCTCATTCCTCATTGCTGGCACTTTGGCCTCCCGCCTCCCGCCTCCCTCCCATCCCCAGGTCCCATCGGCGGTGCCGATCCCGAGTCGATTTCCGGCATCGGGGCTGACCCCTTCGCGGCGGGCGCCCTGGGCCGCAACCGACAAAAACAGTTCGCCGGTCCGCGTCCCGTTCCCCCCTCCGCGAGCGCGTGATGGGTGTCTGGTTGAACCGATTGCATGGGGTGATCGGGCGGGGGGTGGAACGGCTTTCCCAAATCCTCATTGTCTTCTTTCCCATCGTCTGCGCAGGCCACAAGCACGGCCGGGACGAGGGCGGGCGCGGCGGTGGGCGCGGCGGGCGCGGTGGGCGCGGTGGGCGTGGTGGGCGTGGGGGCCGTGGGGGGAAGCGAGGCCGTGGGGGTCGCTGAGCGGGTCCTGTGATTCGGTTTTTTTGGTTTTTTGTTTTGATGGGCGTGGTCCCCGACCTCCCCTCCCTTTGATTGGCACCCGCGTCCGCTCAGCGGCGCTCACCTCGGGGTGAAGTCGGCGGACGCGTCGCCGCGTTTCTCTCGGATGTCGGCGGGGGTGTCGTTCTGGGCCGGCGGTTGCCTTCCCAACCCCCGACCCAACCCGATTCGGTTCGCTGCCGGGGTTTGATGCGCTCCTTCAGCACCAAAGAAAAATCAGCTTTATTCGCTGCGGCTGGCGCAAGTCTGGGACAGGCACCAGAGATTTGGCAACAAGGGGGATCCAACCAGCCCGCGGGTAACGTTCGGCTGGGAGGCAGGCAGCATCCCCGTAAGTTCAGAAACGACCCAAACAAGCCGACTGTATCGCACATCATTCGTGCTGCGAACCGCTGGCCCGCGAGAAGTCAGGCGCCCGACCAGGGGGGCCGTCAACCGGATCGCGGGGGGAACTTCCCGGCCCAGGCCCATGCGCTCCGGCTCAACTGCTGGGCCGCCGCCGGATCCCGCGAGTGGCCGGTGAGCAGGGGTCTGAGGTCGTCGCTCTCCCCGTCTTCTTGTCGACAGCGGCACACGGCTCCGGTGTCAGGGCTGGCCTGGAGGGAGCGGCTGTGGTGATGAGGCGTGATTGCGCACAAAGATGACCTGAGAGATGGGTTGTTGGACATGGGAGTAAAAAACATTCTCGGCCGGAATTGGGTAGTGTGAAGCACCTGGCAAGGCTGGCAAGTGAAAAAACAATTGGAAGATGCCTCGCAGAAGCTCGAAAAAAGTTCGTTTGCGCCAACGAGCAATCGCAGCGGTCAAGAAAAGATGGGAAAAAGAAGAAGACTTTCGGCGCCGACAGCGGAACCGGCCGCAGGAAGAAGATCAAGATGGGTCGGACCCGGACGAACCTGGCGAGAACGAGGCACACGGAGCTGACCCAGCCATTGACGCCCCCATTGCATATCGCACGCGCCATGCCGAAGACCAGGCAAACTTCATCGGCAACGCCTCGTTGGACACCTCCCACATTGTTGCGTTGCCGCCCTACAAGCACAGCAAAAGCCGCGAGAAGAGAGCGCGCCAAACCAAGGTAGACGACGAGGATCCTGATGATGAGCAGACGGCGAGCGACAAGGATGAGATGAAAGAAGGGACCTTGTCACAGAAGCATGGCCAGCAAGCCCTGGAAATGGATGTCACGCAACGCCCTTCTTCGACGGAAAATTGCTTGTCAATCCCTGCGCGTCCGATGACACCCGATCCGCCTCAGGTGCCATCGGGGCCTGTGTGGCCGCCGCCTCTGCCGCAAAAACCCGTCGCCACCCTGCCTCAATGACCGTAGGACAACGCACACCGTTTTCCGCCACCCAGGATCGCAGGCGCCGACGTCGTGTACGCGAGAATGCCTCTGTGTTGTGTATTGACAGAAAAAAATGTCGGATCTTCTCAGCCGCCTACTTCCCAAAAGCTTTGGGGTACCATGGCAATTCCGTTACGATCACTGTATGGTCCGAACGGCTCGCCAAACTACCAATTTCAGCCTCCTCACCCTTTGGGATATTTTTGCTCGCTCACCGATTCGAACGTTTGAGTGGGTTTTTGAAAAAGACTCACTTATTCCCACTCATAATGTTCGGATCAGCAAAGAAAAACATTTCCCTCAGTGCAGTTGGTTCTCCATCACGCTTGCGGAAGTCAGACTCCCCGGCTCTCGGCACACCGCGAGCGTCTGCTCCATCAATTCGTGCATTCTACTCACAACGCAATTTCTTTTTCTGTACTTCGTGTCCTTTGATAGTGTTTCCTCGGAAAGCAGTGTGGAGGTCCGCGCATTATTCATCATTTTCATTGTCGCTGATGTTTCTCTGCCACTACCAGTCTTTTCTGCGTATCCGTCCTTCTAATGTGACCTTGCAGCACGTGGAGTGCCCACCTCCTCCTCCAAAGGAGCACAAGCACCATCACCACCCCAAAGAGCCGAACTATGACCTTCTCGCCAATGCGACTCTCACTCCCAACTCGATTGCTCTTGGGGTCTGTCCTTTTGCTCTTGGAATTATGTAGAGTGAATTAACAATTCGGATATGTTCTTTTAGGGCGAGGCCTTTACTTTTTCACATGTCTTTGATCCGACATCAACGACTGAGGGCATCTTCAACAGCATTGTTGTGCCCAAGCTTGCCAGCAACACGACCCAAGACCTGTTGGTCTTCTCGTACGGTGTCACCGGGAGTGGGAAGACCTTCACCATGTGCGGCACCCCCGAAAATCTCGGGTTTATCCCCCGGGTGATTCGTCAGCTTCTCCAACTGAACCGCCCCGCGGGCGAGGTCTGTTTGTGGCTTTTCACACGACCGCCAATCGATCCCACCCTTGGGTACTATCAGCCGGAGGGCAACCCCCTCGATCGGATCTCGCTGGCTGACCCCAGCGACGTCTGCGCCAGCCCGGGACTGCAAAAGAGCCGTCCCACGAAGCACCGTCTGTCTCCTCCCCCCATTCCCCCCCCCCTCCTCCGCACGCACAACCTTCTGTTGATCCCACGCAAGTCTTCATCATCTTTTTCTTTTTCTTTTTTTTCTGCGGTCGACATCACCTCGGGGTTCTGATGGCTGTCGGGGTGGCGTGTCCCCCGCACGGCAGAGATCACCCTGTCCGAGTACGAGATCTTCGAGGAGCGCATCTACGACCTGCTTGACGATGTCTGTCCTGTCATGCCCTCCCATCCAGCCGCGTGTTGATCCAGCCGGTCCCGTTGCCACCTCGGCGCCTGCACGCATCACCCACCCACTCATGAGCATCTCCCGACACTGGATCCACGATCCACCCGGCCTGTGCGTCGTCATGCGGCACATTCGATGCATCCGACGCAAATCGCGTTCCTGTTCACACCCCAACACAGACCCAACACACGCCCAGACACGGTACCAAACACACAATCACACTCGCACCCCCGTCAATCACACATTCGACAATTGCATCCACAAAATCACAAATCACTCACACCTCCAACGTGGGCATGCGCGCAGCTGGACATGGTGGCCGAACCGGCGGGCTCCTCGTCCCTCTCGGACACTGCCTCCGTGGCCTCGTCCGTCTTCTCGGACGCGCCCTCATCGACCCCCTCGTCGACCTTCCGTCGGGCACTGTCGACCGCCCCCTCGACCCCGTCGACCCTGAGCCGCAGCACGTCGGGGATGAAGGATGGTCGCCAGTATCTGGTACCCCGGGAGGAGATGGGCCGGGTGGTCCTGCCGGGCCTGACCGAGAAGCATATTGGCTCGTTTGAGGTCCGTGCGCTGCTGCAGTGCCCTACGTCACCCTGACGACCGGCCCCCCTTGTTGTGCCGGGGCCTCGAATGACACCAGCGCACTGCCCCACCTTTGTCGTCTCATCCACTTCGATCCTGTCTGCACCGTGCGTGGTCGTGCAGGAGGGTCTGGGCTGGCACCAGCGCATTGCCTCACCTTTGTCGTCTCATCCACTTCGATCCTGTCTGCACCGTGTGTGGCCGTGCAGGAGGGTCTGGGCTGGCACCAGCGCGCCCAGGATCGGCGCCGTGTCTCGTCGACCTGCATGAACCAGTCCTCGTCCCGCTCCCACTGCGTTTGCCTCCTCCACGTCCGTCCGCCAGCCCTGGGTGGCGCTTGGTGTGCCTTGTGCTTTGTGTTGTGGAGCCTCTGCCTATGCCTGTGGTGCTTGCAGTGTCTGCAGTGCCTGTGGTGCCTGTTGTGTGTGTAATGTCTGTGGTGCCTGTGGTGCCTGTTGTGTGTGTTGTGTGTGTTGTGTGCGTCTGTGGTGTCTGTAGTGTCTGTGGTGCCTGCGGCAAGCTCTTCGCTCGCCCCCGCTCGCTCGTTCACCCATCCCGATCGCCGCATCATCATCTCGCGTGCCACCCAGGTGTACGAGGAGGAGGACCTGGCCGGTGACTGTGACGCCGACCTGGACTCTGACGCGGGCCCGCGGCGGCCCCGGTGGAGCGGTGCCTCGATGGAGAGCGATGAGGATGCGGCTTCGCTGCACCGGCTCTCGGTCCGTCCGGGGTGATGGGCGCCTTGCCTTGCAGGGGGAACCTCGCAGACACAGAGGGAAGCAAGGTGGCTCTGGGGTGGGTTCCCCCGAGCGCCTTTTTGCCATGGCGCGTGCCGACACATTACGTACAGCAGCCTATGTCCACTCCTTCCTGCGGACTCACTTCCTAAACCCTACCCCCACCCCCCCATGCCTCCACCCCCCACCACCTCCACAGGGAAGCACGGCCTCCTCCCGGTCCACGATGACCTTCATGTCGCGGGCTGCCCGGATGACCCCCGTGCGCCGGATCGCGCTGGTCGACCTCGCCGGGGCCGAGCGGATCGCCGTGACCAACACCGAGCCCGCCAAGATCAACGCCTCCCTGCTGCATCTGCACCGGTGCCTGCAGGAGTTGCACTACATGTCCACCCATCCCAACGCCCCGCAGCGGGTCTGTCGGTGTGCCGCGGCTCCGAGTTGGTGGTGGGTGGCGGCGGTGATGATTGGATGAGGATGATGATCGATGGTGACGATCGGACGATGGTGATGATCGGATGATGGTGATGATCGGATGATGGTGATGATCGGATGATGATTATCATTGGATGGTGGACGGGGGTGGCACACCGCCGTGCAGTTCATCGGGTTCCGGGATAGCAAGCTGACCTTCCTACTGCGAGACTTCCTCTACGACGGTCGCACGGTCTGCACATCCCATCATGCCACTCTCCGCGCTGCCCAGAAGAAGCCGGGTATTCGCTCCTGTTCGCCACACATAACTCATTCGTCGCCACCCCGATGTCTTACCCACCACGCCGAATGTGGGGACCTGCAGATCATGATGGTGCATCTGTCGCCATCGTCCCCCTCGCTTCCCGACAACCTCAACGCCCTGCGCTTCGGGGCCCTCGCTGCCGAGGTCTGCCCCCGCCTCCTGCGCCACCACCCGCCGTGCCGCCCCCGGTGTGAGGAGAGCCGCCTTTGCCTTGTGACGTGCCGTCAGGTATCACGACCGATCGGACACGAGGACCACCACATCCCGCACAAAACTCACCTGTTCCTCCTCTGTTTTTCCGGCGGCGGTGTGTCGACATCACCCCCGGTTCTCGGCTGGCAGATCAAGACCAGCCGGCGGATCGACACGGGTCGCAAGCGGCCCCACGAGGCGGACGACCTCAAGAAGGCAGAGGGTCCGCATTGTGTCAAGCGGTGTTGTAACCACGTGATAACGCCGGAACGTTGGCAGAGTGAGTGCGTTGTGTCTGTCTGGCTCTCATGTTTTTTTTGTTTTGGATGTGGTTTGCGTCTGTTGGGGGCGGCTGCAGGGCGGCTGCAGCGACTGACGGACGAGAACGAGCGTCTGACGGCCGCCAACCTGCGCCTCACCCAGCAGGTCCGCACCCCACCCAGATCCACACACGGGAGATGCCGCTGTCACACTGTGGCTGTGCGAGAGATGATCGGGTCATTCTCTGCCTTCAATTGTCCCTGGATTCCCGGGATTGTTGATCCCAACAAGATCAAAGTGCGATTCGATGGTTTGGCGGTTGCTCTCCGCTGCCCACTGGCCTGATGACCCACTGAACTGATGACAATTTGTGGTTGGGCGCGGACATGGTGGTGGTCATTCTCTTTTCTGGTGTGCTTCGGCTGGCCTTTGGTATGACGACGGTTCTCACTGACTGGCTGGTGCCCCCCCCTGTCTTCTGCTCTTTATGAATTGGGGCGGGACCGGCTGCTTTGCAGATTGCCGACTTGGAGGCTGCCGCGGGGCGGCAGGCGGAGGCCATGGGTATGGAAACGCAGTCCCGGGCCCAGCTCGAGGCCTCCCTCGAGGCACAGAGTCCGGACCCACCCACCACAATTCATGTCACCGACCATCAGCACGACCACCAAACGGACGGGACGGACGGACACAATGATGCAGTGACAGTGATGGCAATGCGCACGCTGACCAGCGTCGTGACACAGGAAGGCACGCAGGCGCAGCCCTCACATCCTCGACATCCTCCTTCGCCCCCCAGATGTCCACGTGGCCGCCCTCTCGGAGCAGATGCTCCACAAGGAGGCCGCCCTTGCCGAGGCCCAGGCGGCCCTGGCCTCCCAGCAGGCCGAGCACGCGGCCGCCCTGCAGGAGCTCCGCTTGGCTGCCGTGACGGCCCAACAGACCACCAGCCACGTCGAGCGGGAGCGGGATGGGCTCTTCCAGCGGGCGACCGTCCTTGAACAGGAACTGGTCTGTACAACCCCCCCACACTTAGCTGCCATACCCCCACATCTGGACACCCCTCATTATCTGTCATACCCTCACATTGTCTGTCATACCCTCACATACCTGTCATATCCATCCCACATCTGGCCACATCTCACATCCGGCGCCACAAACGGCCGCGTCCTTGCCACTTGGCACCCCTGCCTGCCGCACACCTGCCTGCCGCACACCTGCCTGCCGCACACCTGCCTGACACACACCAGACACCCAGGCACATGTCCAGACACACCCTCATCTCCCTCTCACCTTCATCTCTTCAACCCCCGCCCGCCGGTGGGTTTCCTAGAACGCACAGCGGCGCGAGTTCAACCAGAAGATCGCCGACCTCCAGCGGACCATCGGCGACAACGAAAAGGAGTTCATCTCCCTCGAGCTCGCCCTCACCCAGCTCAAGGCTGAGCGGTCCGCGTCACACTCCCAGGTTATACGCACATTGGGGGGCGCGGGAAGGGGTGGGGTGGGGCCATTTTTTTATTTTTTTTTTTATTTTGCTGTTCCGACGGCCGGAACAATGTAGTCACCTCCTTCACCGCCGCCCGTCCGCTCCGCTCGTCTTCCTCCCCTCCAGCGCCACGGCCCAGCAGCAACAACAGCAAACCTTCGAGGGCCGCCTTCAAACGGCCTCTCAGTCCCACGCCGAGGCTCTGGCTGCCGTCCGCCGGCAATTTGTCGCCGAGCGGGCCGCCCTCGAGGCCGCCCACCAGCAGGCCGCCGACCTTCTTCAGCAGCAGCTCGACGCGTCCCGCGCCAAGGCCGAGGCCCTCGCGGCCCAGGCCCAGGAGGCCAGCCGGACGGCCGAGGCCGATCTGCAGGCCGCCCACAAGGCCCGGGCCGAGGTGGAGGCCGCCCATGCCCAGGCCATGGAGGCCCTCTCGGGCCAGCTGGCGGCTCACACCGGGGCGGAGCAGACCCTTCGGGGCCAGGTCGACGAGGCCCGGGCGCAGCTCGAGGCCGCCCGGCAGCAGGCCGCCGCAGCTCAGAAAGAGCTGGAGGAGGCCCTGGCCCAGCATGAAGTGGCCCGGCAGGCCGCCCAGCAGCAGGCCGCCACCGCCCAGCAGCAGCTCGAGGAGGCCCGGGCCCAGCTCGAGGCCGCCCAGCAGGCCGCCCAGCAACAGGCCGCCACCGCCCAGCAGCAGCTTGAGACCGCCCAGCAGCAAGCCACCACAGCCCAGCAGCAGCTCGAGGCCGCCCACCAGGCCGCCCAGCAGCAGACTGCCGCTGCCCAGCAACAGCTCGAGGAGGCCCGGGTTCAGCTTGAGACCGCCCAACAGGCCACCGCCGCAGCCCAGGCCGCTCTGCAATCCGAGCAGCAGCAGGCCACGGCCGACCGCACGGCCGCCCACCAGCAGGCCGCCGAGGTCCAATCTGCCCTGCAGACGGCACAGCAGCAATTGGCGGAGGCCCAGGCGGCCCGCCAGGCAGCGGAGCATCAAGTCGAGCAGACCCGCCAGGCGGCTGAGGCCGCCCGCCAGGAGGCAGCCGAGGCCTTTGGGGCCGCCCAGGCACGGGCCCAGGCGGCCGACCAGGAGCTCGCCGAGACCCGGAGCCGCCTCGCATCGCTCGAGGTCGACCTCACCCGGCGCTCGGCCGACCTGGCCGCCTGCGAGGCCCGTCTGGCTGCCCAGCAGGCCCAGTGCGCCGAGGTCGAGTCCAAGTTGGCTGTCCAGCAGGCCCGCTGCGCCGATGTTGAGACCCAGGCCCAGGCGGCCGGTGCCCGATGCACTGAGCTCGAGACCCGCCTGGCTGCCCAGCAGGCCCAATGCGCCGAGGTTGAGGCCCAGTTGGCCACTCGGCAGACCCAGTGCACGGACCTTGAGACCCGCCTGGCTGCCCAGCAGGCCCAATGCGCCGAGGTTGAGGCCCAGCGGGCCGCGGCCCTGGCGACCCAGTCTGACCTCGGTGCGCAACTGACGGCCACCCAGGACCACTGCGCCCAGCTGGCCGACCAAGTCAAGGCTGCCCTCGCCCAGGTCGAGCAGCTGCAGGCCGCCCGGACTGAGCTCGAGGGCCGGCTGGAGGCGGCCCGTGCCGAGGCGGCCTGCCTGCAGCAGCAGGTGGACGCGCTCAGCGCCCAGGGCTCGGCCGCCGTTCAGTCGCTGCAGCAGCTGCATGCCGATGAGCGCAGGGCAGCGGCAGCCGAACTGCAGGTGGCCCAGGAGGCCTTGGCCGAGGCACAGGCCGCTGGCGCCCGGGGACAGGAGACGATTGACCAGAAGCAGGCCGCCCTGGACCAGACGGAGACTGCCCTTGCCGAAGCCCGGTCCGCCCTTGCTGAGAAGCAGGCTGCGCTTGGCCAGTCCGAGGCTGCTCTTGTCGAGACCCGGGCCGCCCTTGCTGAGAAGCAGGCCGCGCTTGGCCAGTCCGAGGCCGCCCTTGCCGAGAAGCAGGCCGCCCTTGCCGCTGCCCAGACCGCTTTGACCGAGAAGCAGGCCGCCCTTGGCCAGTCCGAGGCCGCCCTTGCCGATGCCCAGACCGCTCTGACGGAGAAGCAGGCCGCCCTTACTGAGAAGCAAGCCGCCCTTGCCGAGGCCCAGCAGGGCCTCACCGAGACGGGCGCCGCCCTGGCCCAGAACCAGACCGCCTTGGAAGAGGCCCGCGCTTCTTCGACCGAGAAGCAGGCCGCCCTCGAGGAGACCCAGACCTCCCTGGCCCAGAACCAAGCCGCCCTCGCCGAGGCCCGTGCTTCGCTGACTGAAAAGCAGGTTGCCCTGGAGGAGGCCCAGGCAGGGCTGGCCGCAGCCCATGCCGCCCTGGAGGCCCTCCGTGCCTCGGCCGCGCAGACATCGGCTGACCTGACCCAGGCCCGCCAGGCCGCGGACGAGCAGACGGCCGAGGCCGAGGCGGCCCGGCAGGAGGTCGCGGCCCTGCGGGAGGACATGCAAGCTGTGGCCCAGCAGCACCAGGTGGAGGCCGAGGCGGCCCGGGGGCAGGTGGCCGCCCTGCAGCAGGAGATCGCGGATCTGGAAGCTCGCGCCCGGGCGGAGCAGGCCGCCCTGGCCGCCAGCCAGCAGGCCGCCGCCGAGGGACACTCCGCACTGCGCGCCCAGCTGGCCGATGCCCAGGCGGCTTTGGAAGCCGCCCGCAGGCAGCAGGAGCAGCAGGCCGCCGAACTGGCCGAGCAGCGGGCAGCTTTGGAAGCCGCCCGTCAAGCTTCGGTCCAATCTCAGGCCCAGGCGCAGGAGGCCCTTGACCAGGCGCGTGCCGACCTCACCCAGGCTCGGCAGGAGCGCGACCAGACCCATGCCCAGGTCAGCCGACTCGAGGACGAGCTGGCCGCCGCCCGGCAGACCCACGAGGACGGCATGGCTGCCGGCCAGACCCGAACGGACGCCCTCCGGGCCGACCTGGCCGACACCGAGGCCAAGCGGGCCGCCCTCGAGGCTGCCCTGTCCCAGGCCCAGGCCGACCTGGCCACGGCCCAGGCCAAGTGCGCCGCCCTCGAGGTGGATCTCACCCGGGCAGACCAGACCGCGGCCGCCAGCCAAACCCGACACCAGGAACTCGAGGCCCAAGTGGCCCAACGCGACGAGGAACTGCGCGCGCAGTGCGCCGAGCTGGCCACGGCCCGGCAGCAAGTCGAGGCGACCCAGCAGACCCTGGCTGCCCGCCAGAGCGAGCTGGCCGAGGCCCAGGTGAAGGCCGCCCAGGCTGAGGCCGCCCACGCGGCCCAACTCGCTGCCCGTGGGCTGCTGGAGGCCCACACCCAGACGGCCCGTCAGACTGTCGAGGCGCTTGAAGCCCATGCCGTGGCCGAGGCCCTGGCCCAGACCGCGGCCGAGGAGGCGGAGCAGCGCGCCCAGGAGGCACAGGCCCGGTGCGTGGCCCTGGAGGCCGAGGTTGCTCAAACCCGGGCTGAGTTTGAGGGCCTCCAGGCCGAGCGGGACAAGGCCCAGCTGGCCGCAAGTGCCGCCGAGGCCCGCTGCGAGCAAGTCGCCCAGCGTAAGGCCGCCGCCCAGGAGCAGGAGCAGGAGCAAGAGCAAGAGCAGGAGGAGCCAGAGAGCCCGCGTAAGAAGGTTCGCTCCACCCCTTCCCCTCCCCCCATGAGGCACCCTGTTCCCCCTGTTCCTGGCGATATCCCCAAGGGACAAGAGCGCAGTGGATGATGGAACGGCCACCCTCCTCGTTTGTTTCTTTTTGCAGGCGCGTGCCGAGGTGTCGATGGCCGACGAGGCCACGGACTGCCCGACCCCGGGCCGGGTGGCTGCCGCCCTGGTGCTGTCCGTCCCCGTGGGGACCCCGCTTGGTGACGATGATCTTCCCGCCCTGAAGAAGGTCGGACGGCGTCGCGATGATGATCATCCCCGCCTCCCCGTTGGCCCATCCACCATCCGCATACCATGCCAGGGGGTATCATCCGCATGCCAGACCAGGGGTATCATCCACCATCCATACGCCCGCCCCGCCGCACCAGTTCTCATCGTCTTCTTGTCGTCTCCTCCCCCTGCCTGCCCTTTCAGGCGTATGCCGAGCTCGTGCAGCGCAACCAGAGCCTCGTGGAGGAGAACGCCGCCCAGAATAACCTCATTCGGGCCTACGAGCGCAGCGCAGCCTCGGGGGCGACTTCCCTGCACGGCGCGCGGGGCCCGTGCCCCCTGCGACCCCCGGGCGGCCACCCCTGCCACACTCCGCCTCGATGGCCGACCTTGCCCCCCCGGCGACACCCTCCGGGGGCCGGCAGCTGCCTCCTCCCCAGATCGTCCTGCCCACCACGCCTGCCTCCCGCCGGGAGGAGATGCTGGAGCAGGCCCGCACTGCCGGGGTGAAGCACTTCTTCTCTGGTCTCATGAAGCGCACCGCTTCGTAAGATTGTTTGCGATATTTTTAATTTTGCCTGTTGCTGAGGTGTGTGCTCGTGCGTCTTCTTGGTGGTGTGTCTGTCCCTCCCCCATTCTTTTATAAATGCTTGTTAACGGGCTCTGGGGGCGGTCAGTCGGCAAACACGTTTGAGAGTTTTCGTTTCGACATGGGGGAAGAGGAGAAGCTGCGACAAGCGAGATGCGACATGCGAAAATGAAACGGAAGTTCATTTCTTAGAAGGTGACCACCTGGTAGCCCTGCTCAATGAAGGGTGTGATGTTGGCGTGGCCGCTAACGTCCTCCAAGAGCTGTACGCCATAAGTGCGAGCAAGTCCATGCAAATCGGCGGGTTCGGGGCCACCGCAGGTACTGCCCATACCACACCCCGCACTGGCTGCCTTGCAGGCACCATGGAGAAGACCTGCAGCCTTCACCTCCCGGAACTTCTCTGCCAGCCCGGAGGATGCAGAAGAAGGCTCGAGAAGGCTCAAATGCTTCGTCCCGGGGCCCTCAAGGATGATGGAAACCTCATGGCCGTGCTGCTTCAGGTCGAGCGCCCAGATGAAGGCGTGGAAAGACCGGCAAAAATCGTCAGTGAACAAAACGAAGAGGACTTTGCGCGACTGGGTAGGTGACAGAATTTAGAAAAATCGATGGAGAAGAAGGAAGGAAAGGAGCGTTAATTTCCAACATCCAACTCGGCTTGCAATACTACTGACCATCAATCCTTCAATTCGGAGTCAACCGCTGCAGCCAGGGTGATAACATCATTCGACCCCGCTTCGTGCTCTTTTCACGAGGGTCTGTTTACGGTGCTTCTTGTGTTTGTATGTTTGTTGGCGCTGATGATTGCACGAACGTGCACCAAAAACGTCTTTCGGGGCTGAAACCTGATGTTAAAATACTCGCTGAGCCATCTCTTTGTTCCCTTGTTTTCCGTTCTTCCTCGGCTCTGGCTCACCATCATCTCTCTTTCCACTACAGACCGTACCGCCCCACGCTACTGCTGGTGCTCTTGCTCCGGTCGGCTCTCCATGGTCTGCGATCTCCCCAATTCCCGTGTACTTGCTCCTCCCGGTGAGAAGAACGTTTTACGGCCGATTTCACTGACGAAACAAAGAAACTAACAGTGGTATTTCAATTTGAGGGATTTCGCACAACATGACATTTCGTGTTCCCTTCTTTCGCATGTTGACTCATCTTGCTTCCCTCTTTTTCCCCTTTCAGGTCCTTCTCTGATGGCTGTCAACCGCTCGGCTTTTTGTAAAGTATGAATATATAGCTGTTCCACTCCATTCTCATCTTCAGAAGGGAAGGAACAATGTACTCAACGGACGTAATAGATCTCGCCCCAGAAGTGTCCCTGCACCCAGAGCGTCGAAGAGCTAAATCCAGGTCCAGCTGATGGGATTAGAACGTCGTTCTCGGGGATGGACCGGCCCTGGCCAAACAAGCAGTTGGTGCATTTCAGGGCCACGACCTCGCCAACCCCAAGGGCCACAGGCTCTCGGAAGCGAACCGGGGTGAGTTGACCATCAACGGCCGGAGGGAGAGGCGGGGTACATTCCCCGAGGGCCGTCCAGGCTTCGGGCACGCGCAACCGGCAGGAGGCGGATCGGCGGGAGGCGGTCAGGGGCAGGTCGGGGAGGGCGGCTAGACAGGCCAGGCCCAGGAGCCGTATGGGAATGAGGGCGCGCAGGTCGAAGGAGAGCTGGTCGGGCTGGGTGGGCGGAGGGCCCTCGCTGGCCAGTCGCTGGCAGCTCTGACGCAGGTGGTCCAACTGGCGCCGGGGGGGGGGGGGGGGGGGAACAGACCGAAGTGGTGAGTGAGAGTGGATGGGGAGGAGAGGCAGGAGGCAGACCAATTCGGCGGGTGCGGGGCTGGGTCCACCAGCAACGCGGGTCGACGCCTGCTGTGAGTAGGTGTGTGTGTGTGTGTGGGGGCAACTGGGTGGTGAGCGCGGAGAGTCGCCAGATATTAAGTGAGATCCTGGCCCTACGTCATCATCATCACCCCGTCTCCATCCCCCAAACCCAGCCTCAGCTGCCGAACGGACCGCCTGCAAATCGCGCAGCTGCAGCCGTAGGAGAACCCGCTCCTCATTCAGCCGCAGCTTCTCCTGGCCGGCTTCGAGCAAGCGCAATTCGAGAATCTCAGCGTGCCTCGGACCCCAGTTGGAGTTGTGGCTGGCTATCTGACCGTGAGTAACCTGGTCAACCATGGGTGAGAATGACCAAATCACGGCCATGCCACAGACACTGTCGCCGCAGATGGGGCATGGATCCTCTGGCCTCGGGAACCTTTCATGGGGCGTGTCTCGTTGGGCGCATTCATGGAGCTGGTGCCGGGGGAAGTTTTCCAAGGTCCCTTGCCATTGACACGGGCGCTATGCCGCGTCATTTAATGCGACGATGGAAGGACAGACTCGGGGGCATCGAACCAAGAGCTCTTGTACCAACGAATCGAAGACGGGATCGAGGTTGTAATATGGCGGGATCAATCGATTCTGACATTGTCTGGGCCAAGAAAATGTCTGGGCCGAAAAAATAACGAGCAGACGGGCACTCTGCCTTTTGTGCTAGGCATCTTTGGCAGCAGGCTTTGCACGATTTATGGCTCTTGTGACACAAGATCGTCACGCTCTCCCGAATGACGCCTAAAGAATATGGAGCGCCCAAGCTGCGAGCGTACGGACAGTGACAAATCGGGCATACCATAGCAGGATGTACCGCGCGAACAAACAATTCAGTTGGGAAACCTATGGTCGGTCCAAATTCCATTTGACGAACCCGCGAACTGTCCCACCCTGACGTTCGCGCGGGCCGCCGGACTTCCCAGCCACAGCGCACCCTGCAACACAAGAGAGGCCGACTCAAAAGGGGCTCCACCCATCCATCACCCAACAAGATCGGCCGATCTGGTGGGCTTGATCATCCAAAACAAAACCAAGCCAACAGAACGCACCCTGCGGGGAAAAAAAAACGATTACATCGTGAGCATCCCGGGCCAGCGTTCTTTCAGCTGCTCCTCGGACAACACACCGTCCACCAGGCGCAAGTAGGGGTCCCCGGCCAGCTCGAACCGTTCCACGTTTGTGGCCATCAGAGCGCGCAGCTCCTCCAGCAGCGGGCAGTCGAGCACCAGCGAGCGTGGGCGCGTGTCGTGGACGTTCAAAGACCGCAGGACCGGGCAGGCGAGGGACAAATCGATTGGCCTGTCACACTCCAGCTCGAGGCGGATCAGCCGGGGCAGCGCGCTCAGGGCAGCGACGAGCTGGGACCAGTTCGCGTCATCACGCCACGATGTGAAGGTTTCCTGAATGGCCACCTCGCTCAAGCAGGCCCCATGGCGCCCCAGGCAGGCCAACAGGGAGGCAACCTGCAGGGCGCGACAGCGGAAGATGCGGAGGCTGCGGAGGAACGGCCCACAAGCGCCGGGGCCGACGTGGGACGTGTCCAGGGTGAACTCGGTCAGGGCAGGCACCTCGACCAACCCGAGTTCGACCAAGGCCGGGCAGCGCATGGCGAGCGAGCGGACCCCACTGAAACAATGGTCGTGCAATATGAAGGCCCGCAGGCCTGGGGCCTCAACGGCCAGAACAATAGGAAAGGCCTTCACCACATAGCTCCGCGGTGCCTCGAGATCGGTCAGGGTCAAATCGAGGAACTCCACATGGCCGGGGAGGCGCAACTCGATTCGGATTGGTTCGTCGTCGTCGTCGTCGTTGCCATCGAACGGACATTCCGGACGGGAGATCAATACGGTGGCCTGGAGGTGGGTCAGGGCCGGCATCACTTGGCAAAGCTCAACGAGCCCCTGGGGGTCCGCGAGCTTTCCGCCCGACATCCGAGACAAGCGTGGCGACCCGGCTCGCAGGGCTTCCAAAGAAGGACGGATGCCACACCCAAAAGTGTATCCCACTTGGACCAAGTGGGGCATGGGCTGGCACTCCGTCAGCGTCTGCTCGCCCAGGCCCGAGATCCGCAGCAGCCGGGGGCAGCGCAGGATGAGCGGATAATTGCAAGCCGGGCCGTTGGCGAGAATGTAGGCAGCAGGCAGGGTGAGCACCTCCAGGACGGGGCAAGCCAGGGCCGCCGAGGTGCCGGGGGCCAGCTTGACCGTGCGCAAGTCCAACCGGCGCAAGGTGGCGCTGTCGATGCGGATCGACTTCTCGTAGGGGCCCCGATAGCCGCCCGAATCCGGATCCAGGCGGAGTGACTGCAGCTGGTCGAGTAGCGATTGGGGCAGGTCCGCCAGGTTGACCTGGCCCGACGGGCAGAAACCGAGGCCTAGGTCCAGATCTGTTAAAACCGAGCACGCTGCCAGCACCTGGAACAGGGATCCGACTGGGCCGTAGAGCCGCGCAGCCAGCGAGCGGAGTGTGGCCCGGTTGTCGGCCAGCAGGCAGCACAGGTCGGCGCAGGAAACGCCAACGAGGTAGAGCGATTCGAGCCGGGTGAGCCCGAGGCCGTGCACCGCTGCCAGCATATTGTTGCCGTCCAGCGTCAGGTGGGTCAGGTGGGATGCAATATGGGACAGGGCGGGGGTGTACTGGTCGAGGTGGAGCTGTTCCAGGCTGGTGAGCGATTGCAAGGCTGCATCACTCACCAGGCCACCACCCGTGGCGGTCAACCGTTTCAGTCGCCCGAAAAATTGCGGGGGTTGCCCCCGGGCAAAATGACATCCGAGGAAGCGCAGGTGCAGGTCTTCCAGGCGAGGACAGTGCCGATCCAGGATCTTCAGCAGGGCATCCGGGGAGGGGCCAGGGCGGATGTCCAGCTGAAACTCGACCAGCCCCGAAAGGTGCCCTAGGATGCGTGGCATGGCCGGCATCACCGCTTCAGCAGAGGGGATGCGCAGCACGGCCAGCTGGGTGTGGCCGGCGAAGGCCTCGTCGACCCAGGGGCCATAGACGGCCTCGGTGCGACCACAGCCCCACAGACTCGGCCTGCGGGCTGACAAGGACAATTCGACGAGGCCCTTGCATGGGCCAACCAGGGCGGCCAGAGCATCAGCCGTGGGTGTGGGCATCCGATCAAATTGAGCCGGTTCATCACCATCGGCGGAGTCCTCCAGATCGGTGGCATCGAATGAAATCTTCCGTAAAGTGCCGCGAAGTGATTGCCGCGTGGCGTGCGAGATCCCAAGAAGCAAAATGTACAAACGGAGGGAGCCTGTAGTGCCTTCCGGGCCCATCAAAATTCGCAGCAGCTCAGGTGGCCATCGAGTTGGGTCATGAACGTTAATGCTATGTCCGTTCGCTATCTGGCGGTGACGGGAAATATCTTCCAATATTCAAAGCCGTGCAGACCATTCCGATTCGATTGTGCTGTCACCGACCCGTTGACGGATAGAACCGGGTGCGTCCACTCTTGCAGGCGTTTTTTTGTTTTCATAATGACGTGCCAGGCGCCTGGCTTGCCTCTCACTTGGCTCATGGATTCGAGGTGGAGCGCGATGGGCCAGCAAAATTGCGGGCGCCATCACCCCTTCTTCTCGGCAAAAATGCCCATCGACTCGTTCTTATCTGAAACTCTCCTTCTCATGGCCGTGTTTTGGTTCTGGTGGAAGAGTAGTGCGCTGCTGTCACCACTTCACAAATCACCGTCCCCCCCCCCCCCCCCCCCCCCCCCCCCCCCCCCCCCCCCCCCCCCATCCGCAGCACCACCGCGGCTTACCATGGAGCCTCCCACCACCCCTCTGTTCCGCAGACTGAAAGTACGGGAGGAGAGGAGGAGGAGAGGGAGAGGAGTGTTTAAGACTCGGGAGTCGCGGGAGGGAGGGCGAAAAAGGGACAAGAGGAAGGGCGATGGACGTGGAGAACGAAGAAGAAGATGGTGGAGAAAGATTAACAAGTCTGAAAGGCGAACTATACCTGGATACCCAGGACAGTGGTAACACAGTACAAGAATTTGCCTTCAAATGGGTGCACAACACTCCCTACGGTGGCGTGGAAGTGAACACAGAAAGGATGAGAGCGCAGACCATCAGTGGCGTTGTCCCAAAAGCAGGACGACGCAGTGTGAAGTCCAGCCCCATTTTTTTGCATAATTACGCTCGATACTACGGATCAAAAGTCTCGAGAGAAAAGCGGCGAGCATCTAACACCGACCAACATACTTGAAGGGTTTGTGAAGAGAGGCGAGTCTTTTTGTAATTCCACTGCAAATCGTGTCAATCCACTCGGGAACTGACTCGTGAGAATAGGGTTTGCCCTGTGGGAGAGGTCCCAATGTGCTTTCAACAACCTTCAAGAGGGAAACCGCTAAAGTTTGAATCGAAAAATACCAATCAGACCTCCTTTACAATAGAACGCACATCCTCGTGCACAAAGGCCGCTTCTTCACTGCTCTGGAGATCGTCCATGAATCAAAAAAAGGCGGATGAGCCGAGATCACCTTCGGGAAGCAACCGCTTGGCTGCCAGACCCAGCCCAGCTCGGCCAACCGCCTTCTGTTTTTTCATTTTCACCCTCAAAAAGGACATATTGTGACTGCCCATTCCCGTATTGTGACTGCAGCAACCCACTGTTGTTTTCGGCTTCCACAAAAAGACCAAACCAAGAGGAAAAAAGAGATGCACACCCACACCCACCCACCCTCCGGTGCCGGTGGTTCAAGGGCCAATGCTGTACACATCGGTGGTCAGGGCCTTCTCGAGGACGAAGGGAACGGGGCCCGCCTCGGCCATGACCCCGGACACCTGCACCACACAGTGACATGGGAACAATGAAGAAGAGGACAGGAGGGGGAGGGGAAGTATGGCGAGGGGGGATGCAGACCTCGAGGGGACAGTAAGGAGAGGAGGAGGAGAAGGAGACGGAGATGGGGAAAAGCCCGTTGAAGGCCGTCTGTGGGGAGTGGGCGGGAGAAGGGCAGTGAGCTAGGGAATTCGTGGAACCCCCCCCCCCCCCCCCCCCCCCCCGGCGTCATCCAGGCCTGCCGTCACACATAAACCACCATGGCCCAGTCCAGTAATGGCCCAGACATCATCATCACCACCAGCCATTCCCGTTCAGACATCACCCACATAGTCGCCCTCACCCAGCATCGATCATCACCCAGCAGCATCATCATCACGTTCAGTCACCATTCGATCATCATCACCATCATCATCACCATCCGATCGTCATCATCATCATCACCATCCGATCGTCATCATCATCATCACCATCCGATCATCACCATCCGACCAGCATTACCCCGGACCTGGGGCATGCGGATCTCGATGGACCCCGAGGCGGTGGAGCGGTCGATCATGGCGTGCGACCAGCTGCAGGTCTGCGAGTGGCTGTCGTAGTTGAACGAACCGACGGCCGTCTCGGCCGAGGGCCCTCGGGCCCGCACCCGCTGCATTACCCACCGGATGGGGGGGGGGGGGGGGGGGGGGGGCAAACGGCAAGACAGAATGACGGTGAGCCTCGGTTCAGCACACATCCTGCCCCCCCCCCCCCCCCCCCTCTCCCACACACAAAGACACATATCTCTCATACACAAACCGCCGCACAAAAACGCGATACACATACCGCACCGCACAGGAGACAACCACAGCCACAAGACGGACCTGCACTGCATGCAGAGGAGCACATGCACGCACACATCACACACACTCACCCACGCATAATAGATACCGTACAAAAGGCGGACCTGCACTGCATGCAGAGGAGCACGTTGTGGAGGGTCATGGCCGTCCGGAGCAGCTCGTACTCGAGGGTCACCGCGATCATGCCGTTCCCGTCAGGGTCCTCGTCCCCGCCCCAAACGGAGACTGCGAAACCAGATGCGCACAGGAAGAGAGGAACGCAGATGAGGATTGGATGATTGTACAATGGGATGAGATGGCTGATGATGATGGCGATGGCGATCATGGTGATGATGGTGATGATGGTGACTGAATGATGGTGCTGGACTGAATGATGGACTGAACGATGATGATGGACGAGAATGACGATGGACTGGTGATGGTGATTGGATGGTGATTGGATGATGATGATGATGATGATGATGATGATGATGATGATTGGATGACTGAATGATGATGATGATTGAATGACTGTAGGAGAGGCAGACCGGAGAGTGGGGGGCCCAGCTGGGACGAGGCGGGCCCATCGTAGCGCCACTTCATGACCCGAGCCGGGAAGGGCTTCCCCGGGGCCGTTCTGGGGGGTCGTGCAGCCGAGTGGAATGGGTGGGGCAAGCGGCGAGATGATACGATGAGCGGGCGGCGCGGCGAGATGATGATGCTCGAGGGACGAGGTGAGCAAGGGAAGAAGAAGGGGGGTGATGGCGGGGCGACGGGAAGGCGGGGCAGACGTGAGGACGTTCTCGGCAAAGGACTGCTTGTTGATCACGGGGTGCGTCTGTTACCACCCGCAGAGGAGACATCCCAATACACCCCGCCCGCCCGCCATCCACCGCGAACAACAGATGAATCGCCCGTCCGGTTCCACCGGATGCGTCTGTTACCCCCCGCAAGGGAAGACATCCCCATTCAGCCATCAGCCACGCCCACCCGCCATCCACCATGAGCCAAACGTACTCCCACCGAGTCAGGCGGCCCATTGCCCAATCCCACTCCAGTTCACACAATCCCACTCAAGTTCACACCAGCATCGGCTGCCCCGGACATCGGCAGGCCATCCCAACCCCGGGAGGAAGAGCGGCCCCCCAATCCCACTCAAGTTCAACACAGGCATCGGCTGCCAGCAGGCCATCCCAACCCCGGAGGAAGAGCGGCCCCCCAATCCCACTCAAGTTCAACACAGGCCCGTTGCCCAATCCCACTCAAGTTCAACACAGGCATCGGCTGCCAGCAGGCCATCCCAACCCCGGGAGGAAGAGCGGCCCCCCCCATCCCACTCAAGTACAACACAGGCATCGGCTGCCCCGGACATCGGCAGGTCATCCCAACCCCGGGGGAAGAGCGGCCCCCGGACCTTCCACACGTAGGGGTCGCCAGCGGGCCTCTGGATGGCCACCCGCAGGCTGGCACCCGCCAGGGAGGCATCACCGGGGGTCGCCACAAGCTCCCCAGAAACCTGGGGGGTGGGGGGGTCGATCGATGGTGTGAGGCGAGACGAGAAAAAATGAGGGGCTGGAGGCTCGTGGGCCTGAAGTGAGGGATGGCTGGCTGGATGGCTGGCTGGATGGATGGTGAGGCGAGACGAGAAAATGAGGGGCTGGAGGCTCGTGGGCCTGAAGTGAGGGATGGCTTGGCTGGATGGCTGGCTGGATGGCTGGATGGCTGGCTGGCTGGCTGGCTGGCTGGCTGGATGGATGGAGGCTGGATGGATGGAGGCTGGATGGATGGATGGCTGGCTGGGATGGATGAATGATTTGAATGGATGGGACGGATGGGATGCGAGGGATGGCCTGAGGGTCCAGACCGAGAACTCCTTGCAGGTGCCCTCCCGATCGAAGGCGGCTCGCACCTTCTCCTCGGCCACGAAGCGCATGCTGCCCCCACACCCACACCCGGACACCCCGCAGCGCACAGAGACGAGATGAGTACACAGCGGCCTCGGACGGGGACGGCGGGGGAGGTGAACGGGAGAACGGGAGAACGACCCCACGTCGGCAGTGAGCGGAATCTATGTGTGCGTGCCTGAGGTGGTTGTTTGAGCCCATGGGCAGACCGGGCGAGGGGGGGGGGGGGGGGGGGGGGGAGGTGCGTGTCTGTGGTTGATTGAGCCTGTGTCACTCTGCCTGTGTGCGTGTCTGTGGTTGATTGAGCCTGTGTCACTCTGCCTGTGTGCGTGTCTGTGGTTGATTGAGCCTGTGTCACTCTGCCTGTGTGCGTGTCTGTGGTTGATTGAGCCTGTGGGCAGACCCGGCGAAGGCGGGGGCGGCAGCGGCGGCGGCCTCTACGGATGGAGCCTCGGCCGTGACGGAAGTCGAGGCGGCCGGGGGGCGGGCGAGACGCCCATGTCCTGCTTGAGGGACTGCGGCGGTGAAAGGGGAGGGGAGGGGAGGTGGAGGTGAGGCCATGTGTGTGCTGCCGCGCGCCGCCCAAAACGTGTCGACAGGAGGAGGAGGAGGAAGAGGAGTGGGGGGCAGACCTCGACTGCATCGGGTTTCAGGGCCACCCGAGAGGAGAGCTTGATGCCGCCCTTCCGGCCGCTGGGTCGGGGGGCCGATGGGGCAGGGTTCATCGAAGGGGACGCACCACCCATGGGGGTGGAGACGATCGGGGTCGATGATGACGGATGGCCCGCGTCGACATCGCCCGCCGGGGTCCCAAACGGAGCAGTCATACTCCCCACGTGGCCGGCGGGCAGTGCCGGAGTTTCACCAAACCCAAGGATGGAGGAGCCCTGGCCACCGGCCGCGCGCCGGCGAGCCTCCTCGGCCTTGGTCAACTCCGCCTTGATATGGCGCCGGGCTGCCTGGCGCTTCTCATCCAACAATTTTCGTGAGAGCTCCTCTTCGTAGGAATACATTTGCACATTTTGGGTGATTTCATCGAGGGTCAGATGGTTTGGGAACCCAAAGGTGACGGCTTCGTCCCACTTGAATTTGATGTCAAACATGCTATCCCGGATGGATGCTTCATCCGGCAGAGGAACCTGTGGGGGGGAAAAAAACAAGGTGGTGAGAGCGGATCGCAAAAGATTCGAAGTGCGGATGCAAGTGCGTTGCATAATAGAACAGACTGCCGTCAAGACAATGCGAGCAAGGAGGTGCAAGCAATCGAGGTTCTCAACCATGTTGCTCGTCTTCGTGGCAATCATAACCAGGTAGAGCTGCTCGAGGGGCTGATAGAGATAGTAGGCGGACTCAGTCTCGAGCATCTGATGCTCACGGTTGCCAGAGGGGAGGAGCTTAGTGAAAGCGGCGAAAAGATTGTCGATGTTATGCGAGGTCCGTTCGAAACATGTGGAAACCAGGACTAGAGAACGGCCAGAACACGGGGCGTCATCGGATGAAAAAGGGCAGACGAAAGAAAACAACAGACCTCGTCCGACTCTCGTCAAAATGCCAGCGCCAATAACGCCCTAATTGAAGAACAACATCGCCCAGATCGACGGGTCGGTCAGAAAAGTAGAAAAGCGAAACAACAAGACCATTTCGATTGCCGTGGAGAAAGCCGCTCGCTCGCCACTTTGACATCGATCAGCTCTCGGCCTCCCATGCGTCTCTTGCTCTTCGCGATTGCTCTACTACCTTTTTATGTGAGAGCCGAGTCATTTTGGCTTGTCACTGATTTTCATATGGATTCTCATTATACGGGCTATGTTGATTCGTCCCAGCCAAAAAATTGCTGGGCTCAAAAAGGATCCGCCCCTCCTCAAACATTTGGGCGCTATGGCTGTGACCCAAATATGGAGCTCGTCAATCTGTTCACAGGTTCCATGAAAACGATCGACCCCAAGCCTTCTTTCATCTTGCTCAACGGCGACTTCTGTGGGCACGACATCTCAAGCGGCGAAAAGTTTGACACTGTGCGAACTGTATATCAGTCGTACGCCCAATCTTTCCCAAACGTCCCGCTGCTCCCTTCTCTGGGCAATGACGATGCCTTGGATAACTACCAGCTCGCGTGCGGACCCAATAACGATTATTACAACAAACTCAGCGAGGTCTTCAATGCCACGGGGATGACCTTCCAAACCTCCGATGACATGGCCACATTCCAGCGGGGTGGTTACTACAGCTACTCCCCCCTGCCCAATCTCCGCATCATCGTCCTGAATACGGTACTATACTCACCCAGCAACCGAAACTTCGACACATCCCGCGACTCGGACCCTTGTGGGCAATTCGCATGGCTCCAGACCACGATGGCGAAGGCCCAACAGAAGGGCGAGTCCGTCGTCGTGATGGCCCACATCCCCCCGACCGACAACGGGTACGACTCGCAGTTTCTCTGGCGGGACGCGTACGCCGACCGCTGGTTCAGCCTCCTCAGCGCCAATCGGCAGATTCCCGTCTGTTGATTCTATTCGGGTTTCTGCCACAACCACTTTTTTCTCTCCCCTCTTTTCCGGACACTCCCAGCTGAGCATCTTCGGTCACCTGCACCACGACGGCTGGGTGCTGCTCCGACCCAGCGATGTCCACGCGCTGGCCGTTCGTGTGGGCCGCATCCCCGCCAATGCCCCGGCACCCAACCGGGCCGATGATGTGCCCTTCCATGCCCACCTGTATGCTCCCTCGGTGACGCCCTCGCAGGGGAATAACCCCGGTATCCGGCGCTTTACCTTGGCTCAGGATGGGGCGAGCAAGTGGCTTGTTGGCGACTACAACCAGGTCTGTTCAAAGTGGAAATGGGGGACACCGGGCGCTCACTTTTCCTTGTCCCCGCTCAGTATTTCCTCGACATTGAGCGGGCCTACTTCATGAACAAGACCGCTCTAACCCTTGGTTATTCCATCTCGGACCATCTTCGCCCCACCGAGGTGAAAATCGGCCTGGGTCCAGTTGCCTTCACGACCCTGGCCATGCAGATGGCCTCCAACGCCCGGATCTACGCCGAGTGGTCCATGCGCCATGAGGTGTACTCATCCCTCAAGCAACACCAATACCTTTGCGCCATGATGCACAGCTCGCGGGAACAGTACAATCAGTGCGTGGCCACGTACGGCGGAGCAGCGATGATGTAGGGGTGATGATTCTCTTTTATCTTGTTTTGGCTCTCCGACGCCCGGTTCGGGCGTGACTTTTTGCGTTGAATCGGTTAGGTTTGTTCGTGGTTGTGAGTGTTTTGGGGTCGAGATGAATAACGACGCCTCCTGGCACACCCGGCGCGCCCAACAGTGCGAGGGGAGGGAGCAGCAAGATGATCGTGGCTCAGAGCATCGACGGTCGCACAACATTACTCGTCTTTGGGCAATGTATATACGAAACGGTTCGACCGGAAGGAAGCTGGCTTTGGGTTGGGGTCGCCACCCGTGCCGATGATGAAATCAAACTGGCACTTTCCGCATCTTCAAGAGAATCGACAACAGATGTGTCGTGGTTTCGCGTCCCATATAGCCACGACCAACCTTGTCCTGCAGCAATGCTTGCCAAATCAACAACTTCCCAACCACTTCCTCCATGTCCCATGGCCCCGAGACCTGTCTCACTGGCCGCCGCTCTGTTGATCGAAAATTCGAAGGGTGAAATCCTTCTCACCCGCCGCCCGGCAACCATGCGAACATTTCCGCTGAGTTGGGTCGTCCCGGGTGGCAGCGTCGAACCCGGCGAGACACTCTTCTCGGCCGCCTTGCGGGAGGCCCAAGGTCAGCAGTCATCACTCCCCCGGCGTTGCTGCAACCACGTTTTTTTGAAGAGGAAACAGGGTTAGACCTCCGGGGTATTGCCGGCCCGATCGAGGTGGTAGCTATCTGGGAGTCAAGCTATCCCACCCGGCTGGAGGTTGGGCCCCCGCGCCGGCAGCATCTCGTGGTGTATCTGCGTGTCCGACTGGGTGACGGCGACGTTTTGCCCGTGCCGCAATGCCACACGTCCCTGTCCCTGCCTTCCGCCAGCCAAGGACGCTTACAGTACCGTTTCCAGGAGGCCGAGGTCGACCTGGCCTGCTGGGTGACACCCGCCCAGCTGCTGGTGGCCCTGGACCCTGACGCCGACCCAACCCAGGTACCGCCGGTGCCTCTGGTCTACTGCTCCCGGGTCGCCGAGAGCAGTGACCCGAACCCGACCACAGATGGGGCCATCCAAGCCAAATCGCTGCGGGGGGTCAGGTGGAGCCGTGCCTCCGAGCCCGGGGCCCTCTCGGAGGGGACCCGGTACGCTATCCAGGCGGCGTTGACGATGCACCAGTAAAAAGGTGGATCCCACCCCAGCTCACCCCAGCCCACCCCTCCCGTGACTGGAGGAGTCGGTCGGAATTTTCGGAGGAAGGGAGGGAGAAGAGGCCAAAGAAAAGCCGAAAGAGAGAAACGGGCGAGGAAGAAGGAGGGCGAGGAAGAAGGAGGGGCCTTCGCCTCGCCTCGCCACCCAGCGACCAGCCACACAGCCCGGTACCGGGCAGGGGGGGAAATAAAGAGAACAGACGCCCCAAGTCCATGAGAAGACGGTCGCGACGAGGATACGGAGGATGGAAGAGAGAGGGCAGGAATGGGGATGTTCAGCTAACAAGGCGGTAGGTGATGTACCGGCCGGCGGTTTCCGAAGGACGGATGATCTTCACCACCTGGGGGATGGGGGATGGGGGGGTGAGGTGATTGCCCATTCCCGCCCCCCTTCCACACTGCCACGGTCCACGCCCGCAACGGCAGGGGTGGCGCCCGCATCGGCAGGGGTGGCGCCCGCAACGGCAGGTAGGTGGGTGGGTGGGTGGGTGGGTGGGTGGTGGTGGTGGTGGATGACAAACCTGCCCGCGAACGAGCCCAAAATACCTGACCACGGGATCACCCAACTGGATCCGAGGAAGCTGGGTCTCCTTCACCTTGCTATGAAGAGCAAGACAGGGGGATATGCCAGGGGAACGGAGGCAAAAAAAGACAGACTATTTCTCGAGCAGAAGGGCCTTTGCTCGGGCGTGAGCGGGACGTGCTGAGGCACCAGAACCTGGGGGGGGAGGGAGGGGGAGGAGGGGGTGGGGGAAGTCAGCTCAAAAACAAATCCATGCTCAGGTCACGGACGTGCCTCGTGATGTTGACAAGCAGCTCACTTTGGAGGAACTGTTCAATGTGGACCTTGGCAGCCATGGCTACCAGAGACTGGACACGGGGGAACGATGCGATGCCGAAAGCAGAAGCCAGAACATGAGAACAAAAGCAGCGCAAACAAGTGTGACAAACCTGCTTGGCGAAGGAGCTGAGCTTGTCTTGAACGACGACAATGGCGTTCTTCACACCCTCGGCAATCATCCTATCAAAATAGCTGTGCGCAGAGGAAACGAGTGGATCGCGTCAAGTGGACGATTTATGAACACAGACGCGCGAAGCGGAGCGACACCCACCTTGGGTTCTTGGGGGAAGAACACGAAAATACTTTGGCCTGCAGCATTGGCAGCCATGATGGTCAACGTGTCACGGTGCATCCTGAATTTGGGAAATATGCGACAATATATATCCCCGTGAAGCGAACTCCAGACGGACGATGGATTGTCGCCATACTTATCTTTAAACTCCTGAAGAGTCATATCAAGGTCTGCCTGAGAAACCAAATAGCCACGATCGTGGAGCATCTCATGGAGCGTGCGGAACACGCGGAAGAGGATGTCAACCGAAGTGGTGGCCATACGGAGAGTCGAACCACGCTTGGTTCTTCAATGAATGGAATCCCCTCGGACAAAGCCACCATCGCAGGAGTGTTTATGTGGGAAAGCAATTTCAAGGCTCTTTCCATCATTGTTCATTAAAACTTAGGCGAGAGTCATTCGTTGGGAATAACGCTTGTAGATGGCCATGAATTTGGCCAGGAAAGCCTCCAGATGCACAATGGGTTTGGTGCCTTGTTGCAAACGGTGTTCCTGAATGGTGGCCGGCATAAAATGAGGGAGACAACTGATCCAGAATTCGTTTTGCAACAGACAAAGAATGCGGCCCAATGAGCCACCTCAGCCCGAAGTTCCGAGTCGCATTTTCGGAGAAGCTCGTTAGCCAGACGCTAGGAAGAACGAATCCAGATCATCAAGATCATCACGATCAGAGGGCAGTCGGAAGACCTGGAAAATCACCTCTGGTGGGATGCAATTCACCAAAAGCTCGTACAAGCGCTTCCGTGTCACAAGCAACCTACAACAAATCGGGCCGAGTTTGAGTTGTGTCAACCGAAATGACACAATGGACGCGGGGGTTGGAGTGACAGACTTCTGTGCCGACTGCTCCTCGACGACCCCTCTCGCGGTATCCACCAAGAAGCGCTCCCAGTCAGGGGTCGTGATCTCTTGGTCGGGTTCCAGGGGATACCTATCGGAGAAACAGATGTGGAAACACACTCAGCGGGAGTGGAGCAGCTCTGGCCGTGCCAGCAGGGGGATGCAGGATGTGGGGAGGAGGAGGCTAGGGACTGGTTGGCACGGACTTGGCCACTCGGCACGCCTCCAACATCAACAGCGAGCGACGAAGATTGCGCTGACCGGCCTCGACGATCCGGGTGGCCAGACGGGGCGGCAGGACCATACGCTCCTTGTGGGCCACGTCATTCAGAATGGCTAGAATCTGTGGTCGGGGATTGCGGGTGACAGACAAAAATCTGGTGATGGCAGGATCTGTGGGGGAGTGGCAAGATGCAAATGCCACCCCCCCCCCCCCCCCACCCCATGGTGGGGAACAGCTGTGTGGGACCGACCTCGTCATTGGTGGGCGCGGCCACCCGAATGCAGAGGCATCGACTCTTCAGTGGGTCGATCAGCTTCGATGTGCTCTGGCAGCACAGAATGAGCCTACATTACCGGGGGAAGAACAACAAAAATGGGGGGGGGGGGAATGGCAGGTGAGAGCAAAAGACATTACGTCATGAAATCATACGGGGAGTGCGGAATCCAGACCGACACGTGGACATGTACCGTTCCATGGTGCGGCGGAGGGCGTGTTGGGCGGCCCGCGTGAGGTGGTCCACCTCGTTCAGCACCACAACTGGCAGAAAACGCTGATCAGGCGATTGGCTGGGGAGGAGCAGACCTTTGAATCGACCCCGTCCCTCGCCCTCCTGTGGTCCGCCACCCATCGCCCGGGTGATTTCCAAGGGCCGGCTGGAGGCAATCTCTTTGATCAGCTCCATTACCACCAACCGATCCTGGGTGCCCACATCAGATGGGGTCAGCTCAATGTGATGGGGACTGGAAATTGTCGTGATGTCGACAGTCCCTGACGATCCCGGCTTCGGAATCGCACGGTTCTCGACTTTAAGCTACGGGAGCTCAGAGGGACAGATCGGGATGGGAAGAGAAACCGACCTTGTCCACGCTTGGGCCAAAAACATGGCGCAAAACAGCTGAGACTCGAGTTTTCTTGCCAGCTCCAAACGGCCCATAGAAGAGAAGATGTGGGAAATCACTTGAATCAAGCTACAGTGCCACAGATGCAATTCAAGCAGATGAAAGCACCAGAAGGCGGACCATTCTCTCCAATCTTTGAGCCATATCCTTTTGGTAGTCGAGTTTGTCAAGTGTCGTGGGTCGATATTTATCGATGAACAACATTTCTCTTCTTCTTTGAGCGTTTGAAACAAAGTTACAGCCTCAAAACCCCGGGGTCCACTCGTTGACCGGCGGAACAGGACAGCAAGTATGTCGGGGCTGCGAGAGACGACAGATCACTTTTATGGCGACAAGAAACGCTATTAGGGGTCCTCTTCCTCCCATCAGGGGTCCTCTCCTCCCCATCAGACATGACTGGGATAATTGGCATCCCCGCAACTGAAGCCAACGGAAAATTCTCGCCTTAAGATGTCGAGCCGAAAACACTTTGGAGCGGTCTGGAAATTTGGTGAATTTTAAATCAGCGAGCGCGGAATGTAGGAACAGCTTTCAAAATTGGTTTTTTCCTGGTTTCGCTGCTGCAATGCCACTTTCCTTGAGGGGAGGATGCAGCTCATACGACTGCGCCCAAGAAAGAAGGAGACGCGCACGTAGCGACCCACCGGCATGTATGATCTGTCGTACCTCGGCATGAGCGGACCACTCAACTTCTCAACGCCTCCCCCGACTCCCCCCTCTGCAACGCGATCGGAAACGATCCAGCAAGCGCCACCATCACCAACCCCTCCTAAATCTGCCCAATATCCTTCTCAATCAACGACTTGTTGCTGCTCCTGCTTCTACGATGATGATGCCCGCGCACCACACAATTGCTGCGCTTCTGGGTTTTATGGAGTAGCACAAAATTCTCAGCTCCTCAGTCATTGGTTTCCCCGACCACTCACCCAATTGATCCGGCTCATCGAAGTGGCATTTATGATTTGCTCCGTTCTGATTTCTGTCATTTTTTGGGACGGAATCAATCTCTACTTCTACACGGACCTTTCCTATATTGTGCTTATAGTGTATTGCATTGTCTGTTAGCACCTGAACCACTGTTTTGACGGATCAACACAACCATCCGCAGATTCAGCTCACCACGCACACCCGCGATGGTCTTGATCCGCCCCTGACCAGCGAGGAATCGCAGAGAGTTCCACATGCCCCACCCGGATGCCACGGATGGTGCCATCAACCTAACATTCCGACATCCACCCGTTTGAAGTGGTCTGTCTGCCTCAGCAACGCACTTCCGGCAACTTTTCCCGTTACAGGGTATATGTGATTGCCGAAATCTGTTTCACAAACGGTTTGTTATTCTAAAAATGATGGGCCTTTGACAACATCCCCCCCCCCCCCCCCCCCCCAACCCCCCCCCCCTGCAGCCTTTATGGCCACCATCCTCTTCTGGGTGATGGTCTTTCCCGCTCGCAACTACCAGCTCGTCTATCAGCTCTTCGTGTCGGTTTCCTTCCATGGCATCAACAGTGCAGTCGCGCTGAACGAGCTCATCTTTATGACGAGCTTTGTCTTCCCGCTGCATCACATCTGGGTGGTGCTCCTGCAGGGCTTCATATACGCTGCAGCTCACAGTCTGCTTCCTTCAATCCGCCTTCATCCTCCCTTCCTCTCCCGACGCACATGATGCTGACGCCACGCTCACCCCCCCCCCCCCCCCCCCCCCCCGCCACGTCCAGCTGGCCGTACGAAATGCTCTCCTTCGCCAATGAGACCTGCTGGATCTGGTACATCGTCATCATGCTCGCTATCCTTCTCATCTTCAGCGCCGTCTGCGGGCTGGTCTGCCAATCGCTTTCTCATCTCCCTTCACACATCTCTCCCTTCACATCTCGTGCCCCCCTTGGCATATAGTCCTACCTGCGAAACCTCTTTGCGCGGCAGTGCTGCCACTCGCGCCTCCACCGGCACAACGTCTACAAAGGTTCACCTTCCTCGCTTTTTGTCCTCCATCCTCCTCATCACTCCCTCTCTCACCCTCCCTTTGCAGGGCCAATGCCGGTTGCTGTTGAGATGTGGAGTGCCCCCGCCCCCGTCTGAACGATGCGTCGGACACCGGCATCAACGCCGGGAAGAATCACCCACCCAGACGCAGCAAGCGTCGATCTGTAGATAGCATAATGACACCCGACATCCGACAACGACAACGACAACGACACTGGCACTGTTGTATGTTTGCGCCTTGGCCTTTCTTTCGTCTCGTATTGTTCCCTCCTTCGCCGCGGATTCCGCCAGGGGAGTCACCACCCCCTCGTCCCGAGTTATCTTCCCCTTTTTATTATGGTGGGTTTGTGGTCCTCCTCACTTCCTTTCTCATTTCCTTGCACCATCCTCCCTTTTGGGGGTTGGCTCTCCCGCTTCTCCCCTCTCACCACGCACACGTCTTCTCTCATGGTCTTTGTCTGTGCCCACCCCTCAGTTCCGTGCGCGCCTCTTGCTTCGACAGCTGTCTCTCTTCCGGTCCTTTGGTTGTGACCTTATCCTGCCTTGGCTGGTTCCCCCTCTTTAATGACCGGGGGTGCGGCTTTTCTCTGTGTCATCATCCCTTCCTTGGCAGGCCATCTCGGCGGCCGAGGAAACTGCCCGCGTCCGTGCGGAACTTGTGTGAACCTTTTTTTTTTTTTTTTTTTTTATTCCTCAACGCGTCGCTGGCGCTGCTCACTGGTCGAGATTCGTCGACCTCCGCTCCCCCGGTTCGTCTTCAGGATATTTGTCCTGTCTCCGTGTTTGCAGTCTGCTTTTTTTTTTCTTTCCATTCGTTCTTTTCTGTTTTTCCCCACGCGCACTGCTCTCTGTCCGGGGATCGTTTCTTGGGTCCGGGGTGTTTACGTTTTTCCACAAGTGGGCTTCGTTCTTTTGGTTTTGTTGATTATCTGCTGCTGCCACTCCCCCCCCCCTCCTCCTCTTCCTCTTCCTCTTCCTCTTTGTTCGAAGAGTGCGGCCATCCGACAGCAGGTCTCTTCTTCTTCTGTTATTTATCATGCTTTAGAGCATGGTGAATTCCTCGTCGGCCTCCTCGTGGGCGGCGGCAGCCGCAGCGGGGCCAGCAGGCGCGGTCTCATCCTCCTCTCCAGTAGCGTCTAGCTCTGCACGGGGGGGGGGGAGTTGAGAACCCTGGCACAACCCCAGGACTCCACATCCATCCAATCGGCGTCGCCCATCATCCGCCTCACCAGCCTCTCGGGGTCCCATCCACCACCCGACGGGGTACCAGACACAGCTCATGGGGTCCCATCCACCTCTCGGAATCAGAGCGGACCGGGGGCGCCAGCGGCCATGGCCAGGTGCTCCATCTTGCGCTGCATCTCCCCCAGGCCGGTGAGCTCCTCCAGGGAGGCCGGGTCGTTGAAGGCCTCCAGCAGGAAGCTGAACCCACGCTCGCGGTATTGCTGGCGCAGCGGACACGCGTGTGTGTGGTGGCGGGGGCGTCGCAGGTGGTGGTGGAGGAGGAGAATCAAGATGGGATCAATCATTGGGGATGGTGGGGGGATCATCCATTCATCATCATCATCATCATCATCATCATCGTCCGGTCATCATCCGGTCATCATCCGGTCATCATCCCGATCATCATCCGATCATCATCCAATCACCAGCATCTTTCCTATCCTCTTCATCAGCATCCAGTCATCATCATCCAATTGTCCAATCATCATCCTTGGGTGGGGTGGGGTGGGGTGGGGTGGGGTGGGGTGGGGTGGGGTGGGGTGGTGTGTGTGTGTGTGTGTGTGTGTGTGTGGGGGAGGCCAGACGGACCTGCTTGACCACTTCCGAGCAGGCGGTGCACATGGGATAGGGCGGGCACGAGACGAGCACGTTCTGGAAGTGCGTCAGGAACCCCCGAATCTGCGCCCCCACACCAGGTCGATGGGATTTGGGTGGTGTGAGCGAGCTCAGGAGTCCATACAAAAGTCATCCTCCATCTTAACCTGGCCAAATTATTTCCCAAGCCAAAAATGACACGGATTTTGCGGGGGCGCGCGGCGGACCTGGTGGGGTACGAAGCCCATTGGAGTGGTCGTCTGTTCGGTGATGGAGGTCGGCGCCTCCGCAGGGGCCATCGGCCTGGCCACATGGAGACACATGATGATTGGATGATGCTGACTGGATGATGCTGACTGGATGATGCTGACTGGATGATGATGGTGAAGACTGGATGATGATGGTGAAGACTGGATGATGATGATGATGATGATGATGATGATGATGATGATGCTGATGATGATGACTGGACGATGATGCCCGCCCCCAGCCCATGAGTGGGCGACGGACCCCAAGGGGTGATGCAAGACGGAGGCCATCAACTCCACACCCAGGGCACTCGCGATGGGGGCCAGCCCGGGCCGGGTGACAGTGCATTGCTGGTCGAGCGTCCGGTCGGTGGTGCTGTTCCGCGGAGCTGCATGTTGGATGGTTGGCAACAACAACAAAAAATACACCGCCGTGCGGATCAAGATGGACCACAAAAAAAGATACATTTGGATTTGAACAGGGCAAAGCGGGGCGGGGAGAGGAAGGAAGGAGTGTGTGTCAAGACTGTGTGTCAAGACTACGTCCTCCCCCCCCCCCCCCCCCCCCCCCCCCCCAGTGGTGATGTCGGCCAACGACGACGACGGACAGACGCCATCATTGCAGTCATAACAACATCATCGACATCATTACAGTCATAACAACATCAAAATCACCGCAGTCATATCATTGACATCATTGACATCATTACAGTCATAGCAACAACATCATAGCAACAACATCACCGCAGTCATAGCAACAACATCACCGCAGTCAGAGCAACAAAATCACCGCAGTCAGAGCAACAAAATCACCGCAGTCAGAGCAACAACATCACCGCAGTCAGAGCAACAACATCACCGCAGTCAGAGCAACAAAATCACCGCAGTCAGAGCAACAAAATCACCGCAGTCAGAGCAACAAAATCACCGCAGTCAGAGCAACAACATCACCGCAGTCAGAGCAACAACATCACCGCAGTCAGAGCAACAAAATCACCGCAGTCAGAGCAACAACATCACCGCAGTCAGAGCAACAACATCACCGCAGTCAGAGCAACAACATCACCGCAGTCAGAGCAACAAAATCACCGCAGTCAGAGCAACAAAATCACCGCAGTCAGAGCACCCAACGGACCGACGACATCATTGCAGTAATAGCACCCAACGGCCGGTCGGCCGCCATCCGGCGCTGCCCCGTGGCGCATCACCACGAAGCTGTCGAAGCCCAGGGCACAGTTGATGACCAGGCGACCGTGCAGAGCGCAGAGCAGGCTGGGCAGCCAGCGCGATTCGCGGGTGTCCATCAGCAGATACACCACGTCGTGCTCGACAATCTGGGGTATGGGTGTGCATGTGTCGAACAGAATGTGATGGTGAGGAGGATGATGATGACGATGACGACAACTGGTTGATGATGATGATGACTGTGGCGACAGGGGGGAGGGGGGGGGGGTGGCAGAGGCCAGGGGCTGCTCTCAGGCCGGACCAGCTTCTCGAGTTTCTCCACGTCGGCCCGCGTCTGGGCCTCCTCGGCACCGCCCGGCTTGATGGCGTGGCCGGGCATGGGGATGGTCAGAGTCTCGGCACGGGCATGCACGCCAGGGAAGATCCGAACCAGCTCCTGCACAGACACAGAGACAGCACAGCACAGCACAGCACAGCACAGCACAGCACAGCACAGCACAACACAGCACAGCACAGCACAGCACAGCACAGCACAGCACAGCACAGCACAGCACAGCACAGCACAGCACAGCACAGCACAGGCAGCACGGAGAGAATCCGCGATCATAGTCACAGTGTGTGTGTGTGTGTGTGTGGGGGGCGTTGACGCACCTCAGCAGCAGCCTGTGCCTTGGGCCGGCCGCCGCCAAGGCAATCCTGGAAGCAGAACAGCGGCTGCCGCACCGGGTTGCTGAAGGAGACATGGCCCCTGCGGTGTGCGTGTGTGTGTGTGTGTGTGTGTCAGACATGACGGTGGAGTGGGCGGGTTGCTGAAGGAGACATGGCCCCTGCGGAACGCGGGGTTGGGTGGTGCATGTCGTGTGTGTGTGTGCGCGTGCGGACATGGTAGTGAATGGACGGGATTGCTGGGGGAAGGTGAATGGACGGGATTGCTGGGGGAAGGTGAATGGACGGGGTGCTGAAGGATGCGTGTGACCCCGGGGGATGGGATGATGTGGGTTGAGTGATGCATCATCGTATGCGTGAGTGCGTGCGGGCGTGAATGGACGATGTCTGTGCTGTGCAGATCCATCGGGGGGCGGTGATGATTGTGGGGAGGACTCCACACACACACACACACACACACACACACACACACACACACCGAGCCGCTGCTGGCGGCGAGCGGGTACCGTTGGCCCCACCCGACATCTCGGCTGATGGCGTGGCATGCCCGCATCCACTGTGGTGATTGACACACACACATGCATGGCACAGACACAAAGCGACACACTGACAGGCCATCATCAACAACACCATCAACAACACCATCGACAACACCATCGACAACACCATCGACAACACCATCGACAACACCATCGACAACACTATCAACAACACCATCGACAACACTATCAACAACAACAACAACAACATCATCATCATCATCATCAACAACACTATCAACAACAACAACAACAACAACAACAACATCATCATCATCATCAACACCATCGACAACAACATCGACAACAACATCATCATCCAGTTATCATCCCAGCAGACCGGTCGACGAGCGTGATATTCCGCACGCCCCAGGCCATCAAGGTCATCATCATCAACAACAACAACATCGACATCACCAACAACATCAATCATTCAGTTCTTCATCCAATCATCACCATCATCATCATCATCATCATCATCATCATCATCATCATCATCATCATCATCATCATCATCATCATCATCATCATCATCATCATCATCAACAGCCCAGCAGACCGGTCGACGAGCGTGATATTCCGCACGCCCCAGGCCATCAAGGTCCGGGCCACGTAGCAGCCCAGGGTGCCCGCGCCCAGCAGCAGGCAGCGGGTGGCCTTGAGGCGGTCCAGATCCAGGTCAGGTATCACCCGCCAGCGCATCAGCTTCAGGTTCAGGTCGACTGAGGTCTCCGCCAGTCTGCATGCCACCACCACCGCCACCACCACCATCGCCGCCGCCATCAAGGCATAAGGAGCGAGAGTTCAACTGGTGCTTGGTGTGGCCAGTCACGTCCTCCGCATTTGACACCGGCAGCAGCGCCAGCACCCACACCAGACAGCCGCACCCACACCACCACCCACACACCCACACCGACGCCATCCATCCCGTCCAAGCCAGCCGCCCATCGCATCCGCACGGACCGCTTGGGGTCGAGCGAATCCTGCAGATCCACCTTGCGCGGCTTGAGCACCCCCTTGTCGTTGCGCTCCCAGCCGACAGCCTTGGGGAGGCCCTCGACATGGCCCAGGGGGGATAGCCGCAGTCGGAGAACCGCACTCGAGGGCAGGTGGGCAGGCCGGTAGCAGATGACCCGCACGGGGGTCTCCGGGGTGATCAGGTAGTGCTGGACGCAGGCCAGGACGTTGCGCAGGGGCCATCCGGCGACGTCCGGACGCTCGCAGGGGTCGGCCACGACCAGGGTCAGGGGCTCGTCGGCCGTGGGCGGGTGGGCCTGGGTGTGCTTGACCAGGTCCGCGAAGGGAATAACCTCGGGGTGATCAACCGGACCCGCCAGGATGTGCACGGGCGAGTCGGCAAGCGCCGGGGTGAGAGCCGCCCAGGCCTCTTGGGGCCATAGGTCCAGAAGGGGTTGGGCAGGCTGGTCGAGCGGCTGGGGCCCCGTCGAGGTCAGCAAGGCAGGGAAAGCGAACCAGTACAAGAAGTTGTAGGTCTTCAGGTCGGCGAAGGTGAGCAACGAGAAGGCGGCCAGCATGCTGGGATTCTGCAGTGCTTGGCCTGAAGTGATCGCCTCCCAGATCTTGGCCACGTTCCGGGACATCATGGCGTCCTTGTCATAGCTCCCAAAGTCGGCAAGAGTGTTGGTGTTCACCAGGGTCCCAGGAACTCGGAAATGATGCAGCGGGGCAGCGGGGACGACATCAGTGGTGAAAGCGTCATGATCGACAAAAAACCGTGAAGCTGGAAGGCCCTGACGGGCGCCAGCAGGGAAGTATCCCGTAATCGGCACGGGGGCGTCATTGATTTTGAAAACATCCTGAAAGTTGTAAAAAAAGACCGAAAAAATGATTACATGATTGAATGGACTAGACCAGCTTCATTTGCGTCAGCTTATGCCAGAATGAGGCATCAACGCACGACGAAAGCGGCTGGAATTGCAGGTTGCTCATTCCGATTCAGTGGCTATTGGCCCGGTTTATGTCATTTGAATTGAATTGAATTGAATTGAACCAAACTCAACCGAAACCATCCGGACGAACGGAGAAAGACAAACAAGCCAAAAAAGCCGCACCAGTAACAGTAACAACAAAAAGCGGTCATAAAAGCCAATTATCTCTCTTCGTTCGATGGCCTCGGAGAGTGCACAACACGGCCGATACACCCCTCCCCGCAAGCGGGGAGCAAGCACAACGGTCCGGCGGCCCGGCATACCCGAGCGGCAAAGCCCAATGTCAAGTACTCGGCCCAGCGCAGAATCACCTCGGAAAGGTCTCGGAACCAGGGAGGCCGAGCTCGTACACGCGCGATAACACGACCCAAACAGAGGTCAAGGCCAAAGCCGTCACTTCGCACAAAATCGAGATCAGATCCCGAACTTGCAGGAAGGCAAACAGCTTCCAGGTGGCCCTGCACCAGCCATACCAAGTCTCAACATGAGCGGTCTCTCGGCCGCAGCCGTATCGCGGTTTGGTGTGGAGAGGCAAAAATGCATCTCGAGTCAGCCGCACTGTCGACCGTCAGGTTCCCCATTACCTCAGCCAACTGACGCTGGCATCTTGGAGGCGGTCGGGGCACATCAAATGCGGCAAATTGCGTCGAGAGTGAGCGGTCCGGCGTCTCACATCATCCTCACCCGGGGAACCGGTTTATGTCATCATTTTCCATGTCAGCGTGACAAAGGCACAAAGTAGTCCACGCAGCTGCTCAATTTTCTTCAGAAACAACAGCACTCTCACGACGACGACGACGACGAAAACGAAAGCCCAAAGAGAAGAAAACACAGCCATCGCAAAAATGAGGTCGTCGCAAGCAGGATTTGAACCTGCGCAGGGGAACCCTAACAGATTTCAAGTCTGTCGCCTTAACCACTCGGCCATTGCGACTTTGGATAAGAAAATAAGGTGAAGTATCTCTGAAATGGACAACTGGCACTCCGTTGGACTGAAGGCCTCACCCTCGCTCGTAGATGTCCCCGAAATCACGCACCCATCTCCCTGAACTCACACCCACCTCCCTGATCTCCTCCACACACCACTCTGATTTGGGCACTGTCGAGGGACACTTTTGAATGGTGTCCTCCTATTTTTTCTTCTTCAGGAAAGACGCATTCGGTTCCGCTCAGGCATAACGCTGCTCCACCTGCACCCCGGGGAACCGCTCGGCCAGCCGGTCACGCCAGTTCTCATGTCGTGTCAGGATGCGTCGCAAGGCGGTCGACGAGGGCCCGACAAATTCTAGGGCCCCGACCTCCTCGCACCAGAGCCGAAACTCGGACAGCGCGGGGCAGGTGAGCTCGAGGCGCCCTACCCGATCCGCCAAGACGACCAGCCGGGCCAGGCGGGGACAGGCCAAGGCCACGTCCTGTGCGTGCCAGGTCGTGCCCGAGAGAACCAGGCTCGAGAGCACGGGCAGCTGGCCCAGGGCGCCGACGTGCTGGGGCCAGAGGTCATCGAGCGAGAGGTAACGCAGATGGGAACCGTGTTGGGTCAGGCAGGCCAGCAGGCAGGCCGGGCCGAGCCCACTGCACTCCGCAAGGCGCAGGCACTGCAGCGGGGGATTGTCGGCCAGGGTGAGCGAGAGCACGGCCGGACGGTTCAGGGAGAGCGAGACCAACCCGGGGCACTGCAGCCTCAACCGGATCCGCTCGTTGAGCCGCGGCAGACCCCGCGAGCCCAGTGCGAATGTGCGCAGCGAGGGGCCGGCCTCGACATGAAGATCAGCCTCACCACCTGCGGTGCCCTCCCAGCGCACCAGCGGGATGTCTAGGCGGGCGAGCCGGGGCGGGAGGCGAAGCACCAGGGGCGCGTTGGGCAGGCGGGACATGGCCAGACTGATGCTGAGTCGGGTCAGGGACGGGGTGAACTTCTCCAAGGCCGCGAGGGTCTCCGGCCCATCGATCCACAGATCCAGGAGCTCGTGCAGACAGGAGGCGGGGCCGCAGGCGCGGGGCAGCAGGGCGCCGGCAATCCAGCCCATCATGGGCGGGAGCGGTTTGAAGAGCCACGGGGCCACAACCCGCCGGAGTCGGGGAGTGTCACCCAGGTCGAGGGCATAGGGTGAATCGCCCCCGGGCAGTTCCAGCGAGTGCAGGGCGGGGCAGGCCAGGCTCAGCCCCGAGGCATGACCGAAGTGCACATACAACCGAAGCGTCTGTAGGTTGGGGCAGGCAAGATGCAGGGGCTTTGTGAGCGGGGCGGCAGCAGCCCCGAGATCGAGGGATACCAGCCTGTCGAGCAGGGGCGCGCACGTCAGGATCTCGCGGGCCGTGGGCTCCGGGACGTTCCAGATGTTCAACCGCAGGTGGCGCAGACAGGGCGCCGCCTGGGGAAGCCAGCCGAGGGGATGCCCGTATTTCGACAAATCCAGCGACTCCAACCGGGGCAGGAGCAACCCGGCCAGATCATCCTGGGCGACGGCTTCCCCCAGGGTGAGGTGGGTCAGTCGAGGGGCCAGCGTGCCCAGGGTCGTGACAGGGATGGACTGCGGAACTCGCAAGCGGGTCAGATGCGGACAGTCCCCGAGCAGGTCAGGCAGGCTGCTGGGAGTGGGGAAGGAGGCCAGGCTCAGATGCTCCAGGTTGGTGGCCAGGGGGCGGAGGGCATCCGTCGGATCAACATCGGCCGGGAAGCTGGCGAGAAGCTGCAGCGACTTCAACCCGGGGCAGGAGCGGCCCACGCCGGAAAGCAGCTCGGCACGAATCAGATCTCCGCCTCGCTCGATGTGGAGTTCGCCCAGGCTTGCCAGGCGCCCCGTGTGCAACAAAGCCAGAAGCAGGGGACCCACAGGAACCCGGAGAACGGCCAGTGGAGTGTGGCCCGCGAAGGTCTCCTCCACCCAGGCAATGCATTCCGCCTCGGTGCCCCAATTAAGGAGAGGAATCTCTTGGGCAACCAAGGTCAGTCTTGTAAGATGTTTGCAGGGTCCGAGCAACGCAGTTAGGGCCTCAAGAGGAACGGATGGAACAGTGACGAGATCGGGAAACATTGGGTTTTCGAAGGCGATTTCTCGTGCAGTGCCGCGAATGGCCTCGCGAATGCCGTGAGAGAGGCCAAGCAATTGTATGTATGCGGTGGTGGGGCACTCGGAGGCCTCGACCACGGCCCGCATGAGATCTGGATTTAGGAGGGGCAGGAGAACGCCAACGTCATCGTCAAGGAACCCCGATGTTGGCTGATGGGAGGCGGTCTCGTCCATGATGTTGAAACAAAAGGTGGCGAGCAGAGCTCCTGCTCAAGAATTGGCCCGAATTGGGGGACAACCCCGTTTCCGGTCAATTCGAAATTTCTCTTCGCAACCTAATCCAGGATGTTCCGAGACGCAAACGAGTTGTTGCGGTGAGTCGAAGGTAACAGTCGGTGAAGTAACGCACCGGGATTTGCCGGAGTCTGGCAAGCGCGATTCGGAATTGTGCTCATAATATATCATACAACATCCCCTTGTTTGGCGTCGCCGACATGAGATCTGCCGACAGGGTGGGGGCAACCAAATCAACATGCAAACAAAGGAAGATGGGTGGACCCGCTTGTCCCTACTGGCCGAGGATGAGGCCCAGGCCGAATTTATACTCGTTGGCCAGGTAGTTGAGGTCGCCCGAGAGCAGCAGGGCTGTGTTGGGGGCGATCTCGTCCTTGACCGAGGCCATCACACGCCCGTTCGAGACGACCTGACAGTCAGGAGACACGGCGAGCACATGCGAAACAAGATGGATGAGGGGTGAGGGAGACCCAAAGATGGATGGGGTGTGGGTGAGGGAGACCATGCAAGTAATGGAGACACATGTGGAAACAGATGGATGGTGATCGAAACGCTGCAAGTAAGGGGGTGATGGAGACCGTGGAAACAGATGGGTGAGGGGGTGAGGGAGACCCTGCAAGTATGGGGGGTGATGGAGGCACACGTGGGGTGATGCAAGCCATGGAGGCGGGATGGTGAGGGTGTTACCCGCGGGCTTCGGCCCGAGCACGGACCCGGCAAAAGCTGGGAAGTATCACACACATGGTGAGTGAAACCAAGCGCATGACGCGATGAACGGAGATGGGTGCAGGAGCGGGGGGATGGCGACGGCGGCAGTGGCGGTGTCACACAGGGGTGGAGAACGCATCCCACAAGACGGGTGAGGGCGACTGGGGTGGGAGTTGAGTAGGCGGGGGTAGGCAGACCATCCCCCTGACGATGGCCTTGCGCAGCTTGACCTGGTAGCCCACCGAGAAGATAGCATCGTGGGTGCGGGGCTGCATAAAGAGCTCCGTGGCCAGGCTCAGGCGGTCCGTCAGGCTGTGCGTGTACGAGGTGATCAGCTGGCCCATGGAGGAGCCGCTAACGTGGTGCGGGGTGGGAGGAGGGGGGTGGATCGTGGAATGAGTATGGAAAACAAAGCGTGGAGAGGTGATCAGCTGGCCCATGGAGGAGCCGCTACGTGATGGTGGTGCGGGGTGGTGGATTATGGTTATGAGTGTGGAGTGTACGAGGTGATCAGCTGACCCATGAAGGAACTTGTGCGTGACGATGATGCTGATGCTGACGATTGCTGATGCTGACGATTGCTGATGCTGACGATTGCTGATGCTGACGATTGCTGATGCTGACGATTGCTGATGCTGACGATTGCTGATGCTGACGATTGCTGATGCTGACGATTGCTGATGCTGACGATTGCTGATGCTGACGATTGCTGATGCTGACGATGATGCTGATGGTGATGTTGGTGAGACTGATGCTGATGCTGATGCTGATGATGCGGGTGGCGGCGGAAAGTGTCATGAGTTTGGGAGCACCGCCTGTCGTTCCCAAAGTGCGGACCTCAGGGTGGTGACGGAATCGGGGGTGGCGAAGCGGAGACCGCCTTGCAACAGGGAGACTTTCTTGGCCCGATGGTAGACGCCCTCGCCCACCACCGAGACCCGGTCCGTGACAGCCTGATGCCACCGGGCGGTTGTAGCCCCGGCACTGCTGGCCTGAAGCTCCCCGGTAAAGTCACGCCCCCGCAGTTCCACTTCGGCAAGGCATCCACACTCGGCCTTGCTTCGCCCCAACTAAAAAAAAGGAAATGAATTGATGCCAAAAAAGGAAATGAATTGATGCCATGACGAACAAGGAATGCAGACGAGAAACTCGAATTTCGATGCGAGTTCTTTGAGCGGTTGAACACGCACAGCGCCACTGAGACGGCCAGCATGATCGAACCGCCCCGTTACAAAAATCTGGGGGCGATCAGAAGAGAGGGAAAGAGAGATCGATCAAACCTTGTCACGAAGATAGTTCGCGCCAAGTTGATAATGAGATGGAACTGTGCTACTCCCCATCACAAAGCTGTGAGTGAGCCCCAGATTCTGCGAGAGAGATTGGCCAATCTCCACCCGAAGACCATCAAACAGATCCGGTGTCAATATCTCTAGAGGGAGATCAACTCGAAGCAAAAGAAATGGAGACCTTTGGCTTCCCTCTGGAAGTCATCAGTGCGGCCTGGATTGGTCCGCTCGGACACACTTCCCAAACTGTTTCCCATCCCCAAACGACAACGACACCACCGGAACACTTGAATTAATTTGAATTCAAACGGCTTGGGCTTATCGAGGCGCGCACAGTCACCTCCAGGGAGATCGCGAGGCCTTGCGGCGGACATTTTGGAGTCGGGGCGTCCCCGTCCCCCGTCCCCCGTGCTGCCTCGGGGCCGGAGGAGGGAGGTGGGAAGGGGAGCCATGCGGGCGCTCAACCGGTGCGGGGTCGCTGGGGGCCAGGGGTGTTGGTGGGTGGGGCAGGAGGGGGCCGGGGCGCCGCTGGTGACGATGCCCCCGTCCCCCCCCATCCCCGTCCCCTTCTCCGTCCCCTTCTCCGTCCCCGTCCCCGTCCCCGTCCCCGTCCCCGTCCCGTCCCCGTCCCGTCCCCGTCCCGTCCCCGTCTCTCGTCCTTGTCCTCCTCTCCACGCTCGCCTTCTTCTTCTGCTCTCCTCACGCACGACCATTCTCCCAGGAATACCTCGTCCTCGTCCTCGTCCTCGTCCCCGTCCCCTGCGGCCTTGTGCTGTGCGTTGGCTGGTGAAAAAATGCACAGTGGCGCCGCGGAGGGGTTTCGTTCTTTTCCTGTTTGTCCGTGGCGACATAGACAGGACTACGGTCTGGGGCCCGACGACTGGGGAGTGGGCCGATGACGACACGATGTCGATGCAAGGGTGAGCGGGGGGAGTGGGTAAAGCACACTCCTGATGTAAAATACAAGTTCCCAGGCGGCATGCATGAGCCAGGCCGATTAGTTCGCCACCCACAAAGCCACAAGTTGAGAAGTTGATTGCACGTCTCCCTCCTGCCCCGGGTGCGAAGCTCCTTTGCCGGGTTTCCCCTCTCTCTTTTTATGGCCACAACAGAATTTGATTCTCCGACCGACACCTCTCGAGTGAAGCTGCTCGATCAGGAGGAGAGAAGCAGTGGAGCATCGCCGCCCCAAAGTCCTGGTGTGAAAGATACGCTCAAGAAACATTCTCGTTTCAAAGATGCTCTGCTGGTAATGCGCTTCCTTTACCCAAGCCTCTTTTCCTGGAACATTTTTCTCACATTGTCTTCGATTGGGCTTGCCACTCTCCTCATTTTTATCGATGCTTCGCTTGCTCGTGTGACAGGCAATATTGCTTGCACTGTCAGCTGCTCTTGCACAGAGACATGGAAATCGTATAATCTGATTGGTCAGATTTTTTCTCCCCCTACTGACTGGCATTCTCTGTTCAGTTTTTTTCCTCGTCGAAGCTGCCGTCTTATGCGTCCTGCATTCGCTCATTGCCGGTGCATTGAATGGACTCGGATACCAAATGGCCGCAAACTGGCGTCGTCAGCTGACCACTCATCTCCATCTGGTCGGCAGCTCACCACACTAGCAGAACCCAATTATTTCGTTTTTTCTCGCAGCGCTACTTCAGGGATAATGCCTTCTATCAAATTCTGACCTTCCATCATGAGGTCCCGATTTTCCTTCTGCCTATCTTTCCTCACTTCTACATTCCCCCAGGTCGATAACCCCGACCAGCGTATCACGGCAGACGTCAAGAATCTGACCGCCGCAGTGTGCGGCTCCAACAGCCCCCCAACGTTGGGTTCGTTCCCTGCTGATCCCTCGTCCCTTCGTTGTTTTTTTGACACGGGCAGACGGTACAGCGACTCCCATCCCTTCCTCACCATCCCCCCCCCCCCCCCGATCCCCCAGGCTTCATCTTCGGGGCCCAGGGGGCCGTGTACAACCTCTCGAAGGGGATCTTTTTCACGGTGCTCCTCCTGCTCTCGGCGCGGCAGTGGGTCTACGCGGCCCTGCCCTATGCATGGGTTCTATTCTCAGCCATTGGGGCCGCCATCCTGTCCCGCCCCTTGGCCAGGCTCACCTACGAGCAGGACTCCAGGGAAGGTCCGTCGCGGCTGTCTCCGAAAGCGTCGGTGATGGGATTTCCGCGGGGCCGCAGGGCGTTTCAGGGGACGGCGGGGGCGGGGCGACGGGCGCGGGAGTGATCCACTGGGCCGGTGGGGTGATGACCAATGCGGTGCTGATTCTAGGCGCCGGGTATCCGAGGATGGGTCGCGGTGGGTCACGCACATGGTTGGTGGGTGGGTGGGCCCCACCCGCACTCGGCCCTCACTAGCTTGGACCCCCTGCCTTTCCTCGGGCGGGCCGCAGGTACCTTCCGGTATACCCACGTCCGCGTACGAACCTATGCCGAATCGATCGCCTTCTACTCGGGTGAGGACCGTGAGGCCGCCAATGCCGATGCCACCCTCAAGGGGGCCCTCGCCAACCAGGTCCCGCGACCTTCCCTCGCCCCCTCACCTCTTTCCCCCCTTCCTCGCCCCCTCACCCCCCCACCACCATCCCCCTCCTCGCCCTCACCCTCACCTCCCCCCTTCACCCCCATAACCTCCCACTTCGTCATCGCCGCCGCCGTTCCCTTTCGTCCCCCTCCCCTCCCCGTCGGCTCTCATCATCATCCAGTCGTCGTCGTCGTCGTCGTCCGTCGTCTTCATCATCGTCTTCATCATCATCATCATCGTCGTCGTCGTCATCATCATCATCATCAGCATCATCCAATCATCCAATCATCATCCAATTATCCAATCATCCAGTCATCATCATCATCATCCAATCATCATCATCCAATCATCATCATCATCATCATCATCATCATCATCATCATCATCATCATCATCATCATCATCATCATCATCATCATCATCATCATCCAATCATCATCATCATCATCCAATCATCATCATCCAATCATCATCATCGTCGTCGTCATCATCATCATCATCATACCCCCCCCCCCTACTGTGCGCAGCGGCGGCTGATCCTGTCCATCTTCCCGCTGAACATGTTCCAGGAGATGACCCTCTTCGGTGCCTCCCTGTGGGGCTTCGTCATCGGCGCCGTGGCCGCCAGGTCGCCATCGTTGCCCCTGCAGTGAGTTGGGATGGGGTGTGGGCCATCGTTGCCCCTGCAGTGAGTTGGGGTGGGGTGTGGGCCATCGTTGCCCCTGCAGTGAGTTGGGGTGGGGTGTGGGCCATCGCTGCCCCTGCAGTGAGGGCGATATTTGGGGGGATTGGGAGACCCACTTCCATCGACCTCACACCCCACCCCCGCCCACCTCCCAACAGTCTCGACCGGACCTGCAATGCGACCAATGCCATGACGTCCCAGGTCCCTAATCCGCCTCACCCTCCACACTGCCCATACCGACACAACCTTTCTTTCCATCCATCCATCTAACTCCTTCCTGGCCTCCGCCTTCTCGCGTCCTTTTGTCTGGGTGGGCATCTTGGCGGGTGGCTGATGGCTGGCGATGATTGGATGATGATTGGATGATGGTTGGATGATGGTTGGATGATGGTTGGATGATGGTTGGATGATGATTGGATGATGATTGGATGATGATTGGATGATGGTTGGATGATGATTGGATGATGGTTGGATGATGATTGGATGATGATTGGATGATGACTGGATGATGATGATTGGATGATGATTGGATGATGATTGGATGATGATTGGATGATGATTGGATGATGGTTGGATGACGGTTGGATGATGATTGGATGATGGTTGGATGATGATTGGATTATGGTTGGATTATGGTTGGATGATGATTGGATGATGATTGGATGATGATGGCTGGCGATGATTGGATGATGGTTGGATGATTGGATTATGATTGGATTATGGTTGGATTATGGTTGGATGATGATTGGATGATGATTGGATGATGACTGGATGATGACTGGATGATGATGATTGGATGATGATTGGATGATGATTGGATGATGATGATTGGATGATGATTGGATGATGATGATGATGATTGGATGATGATGATGATGATGATGATTGGATGATGATGATGATGATGATGATGATTGGATGATGATGATGATGATGATGATGATGATTGGATGATGATGATGATGATGATGATGATGATGATGATGATGATGATGATGATGATGATGATGATGATGATGATGATGATGATGATGATGATGATGATGATGATGATGATGATGATGATGATTATTACGATTGGATGATGATGATGATGATGATGATGATGATGATGATGATGATGATGATGATGATGATGATGATGATGATGATGATGATGATGATGATGATGATTGGATGATGAGACATGGTGATGATGATGACGACGACGACAACAATTGACTGATCACTCACCCTTCGGGGGGGGTTCGTTCGAACAGCTGCTGATGGCCCAGGAGATCGGCCGTGTCTTCGCCACCATCATCAACACCTCAACGTCCGTCCCCCCGAGCACACACACAAAAAAAATAATTCACACACACTTCACCATCCCACTCCCACCATCAAGCCTGCCTCGATCCTCCGTCCCCCGCCTGCATCCATCTGCACTCATCGTCCCCCCATGTCTGCATCCCCATTCCGGATCACACACTCCCTGCGCCTTCGACTCAACCCCTCCTTCCTTCAGATCATTGTGGACACACTCACGCACACTTTCACCCATCCCGCGCCCCTCCCGCAGATCATTGCGGGCTTCGGTGGGAACTCGTCCCGTGTGGCCGACCTGCTGCGTGCCCTGGACGCGGTCGAGGCAGGTCGCTCCACTCTCCAGGGCCAACACGAGTTCCCCATCGGGCGGCGCACAAAGGATTGGGCCCCGCAGTTTCCGAGCAGAGATGCTCTCACTCGAATCCTTCACAAAACAACACCAGATCGGCCGATCGTGCCTCCCTGGCTTTACCTGATACAGGCATAGGTCATCGTCTTTCGGGTCCTGGCAGATATGCTCGAACTCGAATCCTTCACATAACAACACCAGATCGGTCGATGGTACAAGCATCCCCAGCCACACGGATCAGATGAAGCCGCGTGATTTCGAAGAATTCAAACAACCGCCAACCTCCAACTACCTCATCCTCACCCCCTCCCCCTCCCCCTCCCTCCCCCCTCCTCCCCCCTCCCTCACCCCCCCCCCCCAGCTGGTGCCCAACGGGCTGGGTCGGCCCACCAAAGCCACGTCGACGACGCGACCACCCTGCGCGCCGACGGGCTCACCCTGCAGACGCCCAAGGGCGAGGTCCTCTACCCGTCCCTGTCCTTCGGTCCGCCTCTCCTCATTCCGCATCCCTGAGTTTGATGTTGATGTTGATGTTGATGTTGATGTTGATGTTGATGTTTGATGATTGGGTGATGATAGTGATGATAATAATGTTGATGGTGATGGTGATGGTTTCGATGTTGATGGTGATGGTGATGTTGGTGGTGATGATGCTGGACGGTCCTTCGGTCTCATCATTCCCGCCTCGTGGCTTGGGCAGCTCTGAGAGGTGTCTTTTGGGGAACTTCATGTTGTCCCTTGTCATCCCGCCGACAGACGCGGCCCGGTCCACGGCCATCATGGGCCCCAGCGGCTGCGGCAAGTCCTCCCTGCTCCGCGTGCTGGGCGGCCTGTGGCCCCTGCCCGCGGGCAGTACCGGCACCATTCGGCGGCCCCTTGGGGTGGGCGATGGCGGGGTGCTCTTCCTGCCGCAGCGGTCGTACTGCCCCGTGGGCAGCCTGCGCGCCCAGCTCGTCTATCCGGCTTCCGAGGAGGACGTCCGCAAGACGGTCTCCGGTCCGTGGCGTTTTTTATATGTAGTGAATTTGCGCGGTGTTATCATCATCATCATCCAGTCATCATCATCCAGTCATCATCATCCAGTCATCATCACCATCATCCAGTCATCGTCGTCGTCGTCGTCATCATCCAAATCATCATCCAGTCATCATCAGCATCATCCAATCATCATCATCATCCCGTCATCATCATCATGCCTCACTCAGGTATACGAAAACCGTTTCCCGCAACCACACCACCTCCCCCCTCCTCGTGGCCACCCCCTCCCCATTTGTTCACATGTCCCGCCGTGCGGTCGGCCAGATCCCCCTTGAACCTCACCGTCTCCCCTTTGCTCACATGCCCCGTGCTCTGTGGCCAGACACCTGCCTGAAAGAGCTTCTTGTGCTCGCGGACCCTCACCACACTCTCCCCTCACACCTGCCCAGACACCTGCCTGAAGGAGCTTCTTGTGCTGGTGGACCTGGCCTACCTGCTTGACCGACACACCCTGGACACGGTGGCCCCCTGGGAGGATCTGCTCTCGGGCGGGGAGGTCCAGCGGCTGGGCTTCGCTCGGGTGCTCTTCCACAGGCCCGGGCAGCCTCCCTCCCCACCTCCCTCCCCCCGCCCGTTTTGGGGAAGCGAATGGCGGCCTTGGCTTGGTTGTGCCGGATCATCATTATCATCCAATCTTCTCACTACAGGCCGCTGTATGCCATCATGGACGAGGCCACCAGCGCCCTGGATGTGCACCTCGAGCGGCGGCTGCTGTCGCTCTGCGTCAAAGTGGGCGTCCGCTTGGTTCGTGCAAAGCCCATCCCTCATTATTCCACCAGCTGCACTGCGGGTGAGATGATCATGAGCGATCGAGATCCCACCACCAAATTCCCATCAATTGGTCCTATAGTCTAATGGTTAGGACATTGGACTCTGAATCCAAGAATCCTGGTTCGAGTCCAGGTAGGACCAACTACTTTTTCATTCTTCTTTTTTTTGTGTGGCCACAGTTGAGCGTGTGCCACCGGCCGACTGTGCTGCCCTTCCACGAGCAGATCCTGCGTCTCCGGCCCGACACCCACGACTGCGCCCTGGAGCCCATCCCCCCACAGATCATCGCCAAGTCTGCTGTTCCCCGCTGTGACTCTTCCAGCTCCTCATGGCCTCCCGTGGTTGACGAAAAATATTATCAGAGAGTATACGAAAAGTTGGACCGGAAAACACTGTACCCCCCCCTCCTTCCCTCTCTCCCCCCCATTTTCGGGGCTCAGACCAGACAAGTCCTTCTTCGGAAAACTCTTGCACAGACAGATGGCACATAATTGTATTCCCCCCCCCCTATGTTTCGGACCGATGACCTCACGCGAACGAATCGGACCTATTCAGCGTACAATCAGCGTACAATCGAGGGGGGCCTGCTGTAGTGGCGTACCTCGGGGCTATTTTCGGAATACGGTACCTACGCAGGGGATGATGATGGTTGGGTGATGATGATGGTGGTGATTGGATGGTGCTTGGATGATGGTAGGGTGCTTGGATGATGGTGCTTGGATGGTGATGATGGTGGTGGTGATTGGATGGTGATTGGATGGTGATTGAATGATGCTGATGCTGATGATTGGGTGATGATGATGATTGGGTGATGATGATGATTGAAATGATGATTGGATGATGATGATTGGATGATGATGGGATGATGACGATGATGATGATGACCATCTTCATCTGTCCCGTGTCGATGTCTCGCAGGGCGTCGCTGCGTCCCGAGGAGCTGCGTGAACAGGCGGCGCTGATGGAAGCCTCCCGGGAGTCCATGAGCCGCTCCGAGTGCCCCCGTCCGTCCTGTACTGCCTCCTCTGATATACCCTGCGCCTGCACTGCTCCTCGCCTTTGTCATCATCATCATCCGATCATCCGATCATCCGATCATCCGATCATCCGATCATCCGATCATCCGATCATCCGATCATCCGATCATCCGATCATCCGATCATCCGATCATCCGATCATCCCGTCATCCGCACACACCTTTTTTTGGCGCCTCACACACTGGCGCCATCAGCCGATGACGGTCTTCAAGCCAACGATGACAGTGACGACGATCTGAAGAAGGGCAAAGCGATCACGAAGAAGTCACCGAAGGTCCGCTGCCCTTCATGGTGTCTCTAGCTGGGCTCTGGTGCCAAGTGGTTCGGTTGCGTCTCTGCCCCTGTCCCCTGTCTGCCCTGTCTGCCCCTGTCTGCCTCGATCGTGTCGATCCTCGTGTCTCCGCTGGTGGTCTGTGCTGCTGCTGCGTCGATCCATCATGATCTCACCCGGGTAAACCCTTGCCGCTGCTAATGCCCTCCTCCTCCTCCTCCTTTACCACCACCACCACCGCCATCCAATCATCATCAACATCCTCCTCATGCCCAGGTTGGCTCGACCATCCGCGGGATGCCCCAGCGCGGCCTGTGGCGTGTCTTCTGGATGCTCTTCCGGTTCGCGGTGCCCGGCCTCCGTTGGTGGCTCCTCGTGGGCCTGTGCGCACTGCTGGGCCTCGTTTCAACAGGCGTCAGCGCCCTCTTCCCCATCATCGTCTCCAGTCTGTGGGCTGGTTGATGTGCGATTGTGTTTGTGTGTTTGTGTGTTTGTGTCTGTGTCAGCGCCCTCTTCCCCATCATCGTCTCCAGTCTGTGGGCTGGTTGATGTGCCTCGATGACTGGCTTTGTCGGAAGATGGATGGTGCGGGGGGGTCGCCGATTCATCTACTCAAGCTGTCCTCTTTTGCATTGGGGGCTGGGGGCTGGGGGGGGCTGTGGATGTGGCGCAGACCTGACGTGTGAGCTGAACTGCTGCTCGGCTGAGATGCAGCTCGTGGTCTGAATCACCCGCCCTGCTCGTATCCTTGCCCTCCTCCCTTGCTGCCTGTCTGTGTCATCCGTCCGCCCGTCGGATATTTGCCCGATCTGCCTCCCTGCCACTGACCGTCTCTGCCGACTGTCTGCCCCGTGTCCAGGGCAGGTAATAATAGGCAATGTGTGGATGTGGGTCGGCTTCGGCACCATCCTCTCACTCCCTCCCTCTCCTGCTGGCTGACTGTCTGCCCCGTGCAGGGCAAGATCAACGTGGACAATGTGTCGGTACCATCCTCTCACTCACTCCCTCCCTCTCTCCTGCTGGCTGGCTGGCTGGCTGTCTAGGGCAAGATCAACGTGGGCAATGTGTGGATGTGGGTCGGCTTCGGTACCATCCTCTGCCTGGTGACGGGTGCGGCAAAGGCCCTGAACGCGCTCACGTCCAACTGGATCGGACTGCGATGGCGCGAGCGGCTGTCCGTATTGCCTGCCCCTTCGATCGCTTTGGGGTTCCCTTTCCACACATCATGCTGCGCCGAAAGAGAAATCGGGGGGAGGAGAAGCGATCGCTTCGTTTGTTGTTGGATGATGATGATGATTGGATGATGATTGGATGATGATGATTGGATGATGATGATTGGATGATGATGATTGGATGATGATGATGATTGGATGATGATGATGATTGGATGATGTTGTTGATGGTGATGATGTTGTTGATGTTGATGATGTTGTTGATGATGATTGGATGATCATGATGATGTTGATGATGTTGATGTTGATGATTGGATGATGTTGGTGATGATCCTCGCCTGCCCGCAGGGTGACCCATCTGCCGACACAGTACTTCCGTTATAAACATATATATCTTGCCCCTCCTCGCCTGCCCGCAGGGTGACCCATCTGCAAACGCAGTACTTCCGGAACAAGCTCTACCACCGGGTGCTCTCCGAGGTGCCTGAGATGGACAACCCCGACCAGCGGCTGGTGGCGGACACAAAGACATTCATCGACCTCTGCTGTGGGTCCATCGCCCCGCCCATCTATGGGGCCATCCTGGGCCCGTACGGTCCGTGCATGCTGTTCACTTGTATAAAAAAAGGTATTTTTTTTGTGTGTGTGTGTCCATCTATGGGGGCATCCTGGGCCCGTACGGTCCTTATATACTCATTTGTATAGAAAAAGGAATTTTGCGAGTGTGTGTGTCGTGTCCATCTATGGGGCCATCCTGGGCCCGTACGGTCCGTGCGTACCCCTCAGGTTATAGAAGAGGGTGCGAGGGTGCGAGGGTGAGGGTGAGGGTGAGGGTGAGGGTGCGAGGGCGAGGGTGCGAGGGTGTCGTTTTGTTGTGTATGGCAGTTGTTCGAATAGCTGGCCGAGTGGAGCGCCGAGGCTCGTGGAGGGATGAGGCAGGCTATGCCATTTTCAAACTGCATGCCTGCCTGGAAGTGGGGGGCACTTGAGATGATGTCATCACCCTTTTCAATGCCCATCCCCTGCCCGCGGGTTTCGGGTTTTGCAGGCCTGCTGACGGCCATCCTCAACATGATCGTCATCTGCGTGGTGGCCGTGATGCAAGTCGGCTGGATGCACCTGCTGGCCTGCTTCATCTGTCCGTCTGCCACCCATCCTCCTCCTCCTCCTCCTCCTGCTGCCCTCAGACCCATTGACTGCCTCCTCCTGCTGCCGCCAGACCCATTGACTGCCTCCCTCGTCTTGGCCTCATTTCACCGACCACTCCTTCTCCATTGCCCCCCCCCCCCCCCCCCCCCCCCCATGTTCAGCATCCAAGCATCAGCATCCAATCATCATCATCCAATCATCGGCATCACCCAATCATCAGCATCATCCAATCATCAGCATCATCCAATCATCAGCATCCAATCATCATTGTCATCAGCATCAGCCAATCTTCATCATCAGCCAATCATCATCATCAGCCAATCATCATCATCAGCCAATCATCATCATCAGCCAATCATCATCGCCAATCATCATCAGCCAATCATCATCAGCCAATCACTCCTTCTCCATTGTGCCCCCCCCCCCCCCCCCCCCCCCCCGTCCCGTTCCAGTCTTTGCCACGACGGCGGGGCTGAACCTCGTCACCAACGCGGCCCTCACCAAGGTCGGCCCCGATGCCCCCGCGGCCTAACCGTCATTTATCATCATCCAATCATCATCATCATCATCATCATCGTCATCATCATCATCATCATCATCATCATCATCATCATCATCATCATCATCCAACCATCATCCAATCATCATCATCATCATCATCATCCAATCATCATCATCCAATCATCATCATCCAATCATCATCCAATCATCATCATCCAATCATCATCATCCAATCATCATCATCATCATCATCATCATCATCATCATCATCATCATCATCATCATCATCATCATCATCATCATTCTACATATAAATACCGAAAACAGGGACGACTTTTCGGGGGAAGGAACTGAGGGTGGCCTTCCAAAAATCTGTAAAATCCCAGGGCTCTCCCCCCGGCACCGACCCGACCCAAAGGCAGTTGGTATTTTTAGTCCTCATGCCGTCGGACTTTTGCCAACTTTGGGGCAACACGCCATTTGCCAGGGGGAGAGTGCAGCCGTCATCACACCCTATGTGTTCGGGACCGGCTTACCGCAGCACTGCGGGGACGTCCACAGGCCACAGTGGTATCCTGGAGAGCGCACCGTGTTGTTGGAGTGGGGTCCGGCCAGCTGTCCGTGCGGCTCGGTCACCGTGGACCAGCACCCGAGAGAACCCGTCGCAAGGCCGGGGTGGTAGGGGCATTCATCAGAGGGGGATCGCCAACCTTGACCGGGCGGGCCATTGTGCTTCGGGTCTCCAAGCGGGTTCGGGCGGTGGTGGGCTAAGCTAGGCATCAAGGGCAGGGGCCAGAGAGCGCTACCATGATTCGCACCGATTTCGCACCGATTTCGCAACATTTTCGCAACAGTGTTGTCCGGACAACGATCGCACCTGAAGGTGGGGCCGGACGCAGCCTGGGCGCCACAGGCGCATGAGAGTCTACCAGGTCTACTAAGCCTACTGTGTCTTGCGGCATTTCGGCTTTTCGGCCCTTCGGCCCCTCCGACCCCATCTTCACAAGTCCCCCAAGGGGGGTGCCCCTGATATACCCTACTTGGGAGGCACCTCCAAAAAATTTTGGGACACGATCCAAAAATATTATGGGATCATGTCAAATTTCAAAATGGTCGGAGAAGGATGGCGACCTCACCAGTCGGTCGGGGGACCCCAACATATGTTTAGAAGCGGGGGTCGTGGTGGCCCCCAGGTCAACCCTTCCCCGGGGGGATAGCCACCAAGGTCGAAAATTCAAACAGGCTCAAACGGGTCGGGGAAGGATGGCGACCTCACCAGTCGTTCGGGCCACCTTGCCCTATCATCGCAGGGTGGTCGCGATCGACTCCAGGTCAACCCTTCCCCGGGGGGATAGCCACCAAGGTCAAAATTTCAAACAGGCTCAAACGGGTCGGGGAAGGATGGCGACCTTACCGTTCGCTGGAGGGACCCATAAATCCAGCGAACCGTGGTCGTGGTGGCCCCCCGGTCAACCCTTCCCCGGGGGGATAGCCACCAAGGTCAAAATTTCAAACAGGTCGGGGAAGCACGGCGACCTCACCGTTCGCTGGAGGGACCCATAAATCCAGCGAACCGTGGTCGGGACCGGCCGCCGATCGACCCTTCCCCGGGGGGATAGCCACCAAGGTCGAAATTTCAAACGGGTCGGGAAGGACGGCGACCTCACCAGTCGTTCGGACCACCCTGCCATATCACCGCAGGGTGGTCGCGGTCGACTCCAGGTCAACCCTTCCCCGGGGAGATAGCCACCAGATTGAAAGCGTAACGAAGCGAGCTCGCCTGACTTGTCATCATCATCATCATCATCATCATCATCATCATCATCATCATCATCATCATCATCATCATCATCATCATCATCATCATCAGAGAGACATGCTGTGTATTTGCATCATCATCATCATCATCGTCGTCGTCATCATCATCATCATCATCATCATC
>JAPMOS010000009.1:335000-347500 GCA_027972325.1 Paratrimastix pyriformis | reverse complement strand
ACAGCCATTCGGCCACCGTTCGGCCCGTGGAGGCGGCCGATTACGAGCCGTTCATCATCGAAATCGAATAACTTTTTTTATTTTCGCAGTTTTGTACCACTCCGGAATTGTACGGCTATGCGCAGATGATCATACGTCGTCATGGAATGTTGAATGTGTCTGTGCGCGCATATCGCGTCTGTGCCCTTGTGTGTTGTGTCTCTGGTCGGGCGACTCCCATTTATGGGTTTTCGGGAGTGTAGCGACACTTTTTGAGGTTTGTGGGCTTTTGTGTGTGTGGCCTGTGCAAACATTTTGTAAACTCGCTTTTCATTCGCGAAGGCAACGGAGAGCGCTTCCGAAGGGATGTTGGAGCCAACGTCGAAACGCGAAGAAAAAAAAGCAGTAGAGAGTGAGTCGTGATATTTTGAAGCAGAGGATCCGACAACAGCGAAGCTAATGGGCGTCGTCGGCGAAGTACATGGTTGCCACCTTGATTGCCTCGGCAATTTCCGCATCGGCGACCCGGTTCGAGACCACGAAACGTGCCTTGGCGGGACAGAAGAGGATGAAAAACAGGTGCGCAAGACAGCAGACCTTGGACTGTGGAGTGTCGAGCGGGTAGATGAGGACGCCGTGCTGGATGAGGAAATCGACGAGCCCCGCGGTCGTCCGCCTGACAAAAAAAGCAGAAATTTGACCCCCGTGAATAACCGGCATCCAAATCATCATCATCCAGCCATCATCATCATCATCATCATCATCCGGTCGATCATCATCATCCGGTCGATCATCATCATCCGGTCGATCATCCGGTCGATCATCATCATCCGGTCGATCATCATCATCCGGTCGATCATCATCATCCGGTCGATCATCATCATCCGGTCGATCATCATCATCATCATCAGCATCAGCATCCCCAATCATCCCAATCATCCCAATCATTCACTACCCAATAATCATCACCACCCAATCAATCCATCCAGTGGCGATACAGACTTCTCAGTGGGATCAGCGACGGAGCAGAAGACCATGTTGATCTGCACAGGGTCGGCCACCACCAGCATGGGGCTAACAGCCCGGAGGCCTGCGGCGAGCATTTGAGCGCGCCGATGATCCTCCGGCAGGCGCGCCACACCGTCCGTCAGGGCTGTGGGTGGGGCGGGCAATGTTGTATGCGAGTGGGTGGGTGGGTGTGGGTGTGGGTGGGTGTGGGTGTGAGTGCAGCCGGGTGCGGCAGGCGGACAGACCAAGAAGGCCAGCCGCGGCCAGAATGCCGGCCTGGCGCATCCCGCCTCCCATGATCTTCCGGTTCTGGTGGTGGGGTGTCAAGACATAGAGGGTTGCGGATGGTGGTCACGAGACGTGCCACAGACCCTGCGTGCCCTTTCGATGAACTTGCGGTCGCCGCAAACGAGGCTGCCCACAGGCGCCCCCAGCCCTGATGACGAAGCAGGCCCAACCCCACAACACACAACCAGACCACAACCAGGCGCCAACACAACCAGGTGGCCCCGAAACGAGTGAGCGAGAGATGAAGGATGATGTGGAATCAGGCACGCGGGCGCAAGGGGACACTGAGCCCGGAGACCTTTGCTAACGCAGAAACTGACTGAGGTGCAGTGGCGGACGATCTCCTTGGCGTCCACCCCCAGGGCCAGAGCCGCATTGAAGAGCTGCAGAGGTCGATACGTCCCCGGGGGTTCAGTCAACCGAAGCAGAGAAGAAATGTTTGCCACAGACCCGTGCCCCGTCCAGATGAACAGGAATGCCAAATCGGTCGGCCAGGGCCTTGACGGCTTCCATCTCGGCCACGGGCATCACCGTCCCGTCCGAAAGTGCGTTCTACGCGAGAGTTAGGTCGACCACGAGAAACTCGAAAACCCGGCGGGACCTCGAGCCAGATGAGGCCGGTGGCAGGGAAGTGAATGTCTTCCTGAGCTCGAATTCGCAGCTTGATCTCATCTGCTGTGATATAATGGCCTCCGCGTGGAGAGATCGCCCTGAAGTTGACACCGGAAAGACGGCCCGCGGCCCCTGCTTCATGCTCGATCACATGGGCTGACTCAGAGACGATCACCTCGTTACCAGGGACACAGTGGGTCATCACACACAGTTGGTTGCCAAAGGTACCGCTCGGAACGAAGAGTGCTGCCTCCTTCCCCAAAAGTTCGGCAGCAAAGTCTTGAAGGCGATTCATGGTCGGGTCCTCACCAGCAACATCATCGCCGACTTCAGCCTCGCACATGGCCTTCCGCATGGCGGCTGTCGGCAGAGTGAAGGTGTCAGAACGAAACTCGATCTTCAACATGACGCGGTCGCGTGATCCGGCGTTGAGCAGAACGATCCCGGGGTGGCTGACTCGATCGATCTTTTGAATTGTGCGAGTCAGTCAGTCAGTCTCGTGTTAATGCAGCCTCGTAGGAGGCTAACTAGATAATCGCAATCGAGAAGAGTTCACAAAAGGTTTTACTCCCATTTCCCCCATTACCCAACCCGATTTCACAAAATATCACCTCATCCCCAGCCACTTCAGCGCTTGAGGCCCAGCGTCAGGCCCAGATGTAGTCCCGCTTGGGCAGTGCCGCCATCCTGGCGAAAGCAAAGCAGGAAGAAGGAGACGGGAAGAGCAGCGACCTGAGACCCCACCCCCTCCCTGCAGGTTTTGAGTCAGTCTGCCGAACAAATCTTCCAAAAAGAATTTCTCAATTCCCCAGAGAGGACGAGCGCGGAGAAGACCAGATTGTTATTTTGCGTCGCTCCGAAGAGAAGAAAAACAAATAACACTGAGGTCGGGGCCTTTAAGAACGGGCCCACGAAAGCTCATCGCCAACCAACACAAAAATATACGAAAGCACGGGAAAAGAAGAGAAAGAAAAGAAATCATACAGAATCAACATTCGGGATGGAGCCTCTAAGGGACGGGCATGGGCCCCCAGGAAGGCGAGCCCCGTCCATGTATGGCCACCCCGTGGCAACGTCCCAGTGCACTTCATCTTGGAGGAAGAGACGCTGGTGGCGGGTGGAAAATCCAGAATGAGGACGGCGTCGACTTCCCCCGGCACCACCGGCACCGCCGGGGGTCAGACCTTGTAATCCCACCCGATCTGGGGCCGCATCCAGCTGTGGTAGAGCATGACCCAGCGCGGGACGGGCTCGCTGGTTTGGATGACGGCGCAGTGGCCCGGACCCGCCCAGTGGTCATTGGCCCTGAGCACGGGTGTGGGCTGCTTGACCCAGGGGCCTGTCAGCCGTGGGGCCCGGGCCACACCAACCGAGTAGCTCTCGTTCCAGCAGGCGTTGCTGTGGAGTGCCGGAAAAAGAGGGCGGGTTGGCGAAGAAGGGTTGATGATGATTGGATGATTGGATGATGGTGGATGTGATGCTGATGCTGATGCTGATGCTGATGCTGATGCTGATGCTGTTGATGGTTGGATGAGTGGATGGGGGGGGGGGGGGGGGGGGTATAGACAGACGCGGAGTAGAACATGTAGTAAAACCCGTCGCGCTGGACGATCCAGGAGCCTCCACGATGGGCCCCTGAAAATGGCGGAGGGTGGTGGGAGGGTGGTGCGTTGACATCACCCCGGGGATGGTACCCCAGACCTCCCAGGGCAGGTCGTTGATGATGAGCAGAGTCCGGTCTGAAGTCGGGTCCATCGTCAACCCGTCGGGGTACATCCGCTGCAGCCAGATGTGGCAGTGCTCAATCCCAACATCTGCCCGAATCGACGGTGAGTACCCCTGGGGAGCAGTGCGGACCGTTATCGTCCTCCTTCCAGATCAGGTAGTTCTCCCCATTGGCGTCGCGGGTCACGGTGGCATCGATAAAGCCCACGTTGGGGTCGCGCACCAGACAGGCCCCCGAATCGGTGTACGGCCCAAAGACCGAGCCATTGCTGTATGCAACACCGATGCACAGACGGCCCGAAAGATCCCGCGCTGTGAAGTAGAGCTGCCAACGATCTTCAATTCGGTGGATTTCAGGGGCCCAAAAATCGGTCTTCGCCCAGCGAGGTTGCCCGGCACCATGGGGCCAAACGTAATTCATGAAGGTCCACGTCGCCATGTCCTTGCTCGAATAGATTGGGAACCGATCAATCTCCCCCATACTAGAAAGAAGAGATGAAGCCTGGACAAAACATTAAAATGCTTTACAAACCTGGTCGCAATCATGATGTAAAGACCGTCGACCACCAAAGCACCTGGATCCGGGAGATTGGTGTTCGGGACGAGAGGGTTGGCATATTCGACGGCCTGGACAGCCAGAAAGAGTCCCGCAAAAACGAGAATCATCGACTTGAGTCTGCCTCTCACGCCGCAGGTCGAGTCTCGAAAAGCCGTTGGAAGCGTCAAAAAGAGGGGAATAAAAAGGACGTCGCGAGCAGGATTTGAACCTGCGCGGGGAAGCCCCAGTAGATTTCGAGTCTACCGCCTTAACCGCTCGGCCATCGCGACTTGAATGGAATGCTCAACATTGTTAAGCATTGTTATTGGATAAATAAATACCATCTCCGGCACCACATCATCATCGAATCCGCCGTTGGTGCTGAAAGGTGGTGCTGAAAGGCCTCAAAAAGCAACGACAGAGAAAACAAAGAGAACCCCAACGCGGCACACACCACCCACACCACCGCTCAACTTCAGAACACACCACAACAAACATGGTGGTACAAAATTACTGCACAGGACACTGTTCGGGCACCTCGGTTGCCTTGGTCTGTTCCTGTTGTTGCTGCTGCTGTTGTTGTTGTTGTTGTTGCTGCTGCTGCTGTTGTTGCTGCTGCTGTGGCTGGCTGCCGGACTGTGATGACGACAGCACACCACTGCTTTTCCCGCTGCCGCTGGCCAGGGAGGCCCGACTCGATGCGCCGCTGCCCCCGCCGCTGACCCAGAGGGCGCTGGGGATGGGCAGGTCGGTTCGCGTTCGGCTGAAACTCAGGGTCTCCGCCGCCCGGGCGCGGGACCGAGCTGAGCCGGAGGAGACTGGAAGAGGTGAATTGAATGGCGAAGCAGCATCGCGACACATATCAAAAACCCAGACAGAGGTCCTGCCCGCCAGAGCTGCGGGGAGCAAGCGGACCACCGGAACTGGCAGCAGACAGCTGCAGGGTGCGACTCGGGGTCTCGGCCCGCGGCAGGGTGGTGTTGCGGGCGATCTCAACAACCGTTGGCACAGGAGCGTCGGTTCCAAGCAGAGCTGCCGCGGCAGCCATGAGCGCACTGCCGGCGGCGGTCGAAGGTGGCGGTGGTTCCCTCGCACGGGGCTCCATGATCTGCACCTGAGGTCGAAAAAAAAACGGAATGAGGAAAATTTTGGGCCACTGCGAGAATCGAACTCGCGACCTCTTGCACCCTAAGCAAGAATCATGCCCCTAGACCAAGTGGCCGAACGATGATATGTTGTAACCCCTCGTCTCCCCCCACGACCCCCTCCTCGGGAGGCAGAGGCGGACCTGGCTTGGGGCAATCTCCTCTTCGTGGGTTGAGGCGGACTCGTGTGGGGTCCCGAGGAGCTTGGAGAGGGACTCCGTGGACCCGTGGCCGACCATCCCCTGTGACTCGGACAGGTCAGGGGGCGGCAGGGAGCAGGACCGCCAATCCTCCTGTTGCTGCTCCGGGTCGTCCTGTTGCCGCGGTTGCTGGCGCTGCTGCTGGCGCTGTTGCTGCTGCTGCTGCTGTTGTGGATGCTGGGTAGAGTCGGCTCGGCTGGCCTGCTGGGCGGGCTGAGGGGGCGCGTTGAGGCCGCGATGGGGGTCCTTCGTGTGCCTGCACCCACGAGCATTCAGAATCATGAGCACATCTTGATCACCCAACCGTCGTCTGGTCGGTCACCATCACCCAACCTTCTCGCATTTCAATATAAATAAGGCCTTTAAAAAAAGCATGGAACGTCATCCCAATCGTCATCAACACTGCGCGGTGCCGATCATCATCATCATCATCAACATTGCTTTATGAGGGGAGTGACGACGCAGACTTGTGATGATGATGATGCCGGCGGGGCAGCCGGAACGAGGGCAGCTGGCTGGGGTCATCCAGGGATGGTGCGATGAGACTCTCCGAGGGTGGCGACGGGGGAATGGGTGAGAGCGGGGCGACCATCCCAAAGGCGGGGGTGGGCGGGGCCGAGGGCTGGAAGGTACCCATTGAGCTGTCCTGCGAGGCCAGGTTACTCGAGGCCTCCGAGGAGAAGGACGCTGAGCAGTCCTGAAGGAAGGCCGCGTCCTGCCGGGGTGGTGGTGGTGGTGGTGGTGGTGGTGGTGGTGGTGGTGGTGGTGGTGGTGGTGGTGGTGGTGGTGGTGGTGGTGGTGGTGGTGGTGGTGGTGGTGGTGGTGGTGGTGGTGGTGGTGGTGGTGGTGGTGCAACACCACACCATACCAGTGATGGTGAAGCGGATTGACAACAACATCCCGTGCGGGGTGGTCCACCGCGGGATGGCGGAATTCACCCCTTGTGCCAAGATGCCTCAATGAATCAATCTTCTCGCAGGCTGTCCTCAGGATTGGCGCAGGTCACAAGGCGGGGAGGGCCGGGGGTGGGTGTGGGGTTGACGGACCGTGGGTGGCGGCTGCTGTGGGGTCAGCATGGCCCCGTTGGCCGAACTTGAGCCCACCGACGAGCCCCGAGTCAAATCTGCACAGATCAACCACAAAAGCAGGATGAGGAGGATGAGGGGTCTAATATGGGCAACAGACGCTGTCATCAGCATTCCCACGAAAACCTCCTGCCACCCCCCACACACACACACACACAGCCTATCAAACGCTCCTTCGCCCACGGGTGCAGTGACATTCGTGATGTCTCTTCTGCCTCTCTGTTGTTTTTTTGTTTTCCCGTTACTTCTTTCCCTCTTTACGACACACACACACGCAACCTGGCCCCTGGACGGGCAAACATGGGGGTGGGGGGGGGGGGGGGGGGGGCGCTGGTGGTGATGAAACAGGCAGGGGCGCGGACCCGTTGTGGACTTTGTCAGCAGCTGGCTCTCGGTCTGTTCCGGGATGGGCTGCAAATCCGAGGGCGGCACGGCGATATGCACCTGACGCAGCTGAAATTCATCCGTGGGCTGTTCCTCCGACCCGCGGTAGTCAGCGGCTGGGGCCGGCTGCTCCTCGGGGGGCGGGAGATCAGGGGCCATGTCAACCTCAGGGCCATTCGGGATGTCCTCGTCTGTGGAGAGGGGCAGACTGGTGTGGCGCAGCAGGGGCTGCGAGAGGACACCGCCTTGGTCGGGGACGGGCGGCGGGAGGCTGCGGCCAAGTTGGGGCGCCGAGGCGAACTGTGGCGGGTTGGAGACCTGCACCATGGCGGTGTGTGCGTGTTGGCGAGAATGATGATGATTGGATGATGAATGATTGTATGATTGGATGATGAATGATTGTATGATTGGATGATGATTGTATGATTGGATGATGATTGGATGATTGGATGATGATCGGGATGGTGGTGATAGGATGATGATGATGATGATTGGATGATGATGATGATTGGATGATGATGATGATTGGATGATGATGATGATTGGATGATGATGATGATGATGATGATGATGATGATGATGATGATGATGATGATGATGATGATGATGATGATGATGATGATGATGATGATGATGATGATGATGATGATGATGATGATGATTGGATGCTGCTGATGACTGGATGATGATGATTGGATGATGATGATGATGATGACTGGATGATGATGGCGACAATGGCGACAATGCCGATGACGCTGAGGCTGATGTTGATGCTGGTGATGATGCTGATGCACAGACCGCAGGCAGATCGGAGGGCTGGACGAGCTGAAAGTTGGGCGGAATGGGGATGTCGATCGAGGGCAGGCTGGTGGTCGAGCAGGGCAGGGAGATCGCCCCCGGCAGGCCCACCACACCCACGGCCACCACGGGCATGCCCGGGGCCGCTCCGACAAGCGGCTGGAACCCGGCCGGGATGGGAATGTCGATTCGGGGGAACCCGGGAGGGAAGCGGGCGTCCTCGGGAAGGCGCGGCTGCGAGGAGGGTGTGTGTGTGTGTGTGTGGGGGGGGGGGTTGAGCAAATCATCAAGCAGTGTCCACAGCAATCCCTGACATAGGCGAGACTCCATATCGATTGAATATCGATGGGATCACACAACAGCCCACAGACACTGACAGCCATGCGCACGCATGTCTCAGCCGCGAACGCAACACAACTTGGGGGAGACAGTCGAACGCAACTTGCGAGGCGCGAGTGAGGGCAGGCAGACCTGAGGCTGTATGACGACGGGCGAGTTTCCAAGCTCCAGCGGCGCCCGGCGCATCTCAGGGGGCTGCAGACAGGCCAGGCCCTTCCCAGGCGGGGTCGCCACGACAGGACCCACAGAGGTACCCGCCGTGCCGACTGCCCCGCCGGCTGGCTGGGCCTGAATGGGGGTCCCGAAGCCCTGCGGGCAGATGGGTGGCAGGGGCAGGGGCAGCGGAGGTACACGGCTGGCGAGGTGGGTGGCCCCGGCAATGGGGGTGGGCGGGTGGATGATGCCCGCTTGGAATTCTTGGAGGGCTCGGCGGGCCTGGATGGGAATGGGACGGGACGGGACGGGACGGGACGGGACGGGGAGAACAGAGACAATGAATGTGTGATCGTCAATCATCGTCATCGTCATCGTCAGCGTCATCGTCGCCATCATCATCATCATCATTATCCAATCATCATCCTCCTCCTCCTCCTCAATCATCATCATCGTCATCGTCATCATCAATCATCCAGTCATCAATCATCCAATCATCATCAATCATCATCATCCAATCATCATCCAATCATCATCATCATCATCATCATCATCATCATCATCATCATCATCATCATCATCATCATCATCATCATCATCATCATCATCATCATCATCATCATCATCATCATCATCATCATCATCATCATCATCATCATCATCATCATCATCATCATCATCCAGTCATCATCATCATCATCATCCGATCATCATCATCAGCAGACGTGCGCTGCCTCCATGGCGGCGGAGAGCCACTGCTTCTGCATGTTGATGGCCATTTGGCGCCAGCGCTCCTCGCCGTCAGCCCCGCCGCTTTCCATCAGACATACGGTGGTGGCCTTGGCTAGGGGGCTCCGCGAGTAGGTCGTGGTGGTCGTGGTGGTGATGGTGGTTGTCGAGGGGGGCGTTGGGGTCGAGCCGGAACTGCACGAGGTGAGATTGTTGGGGGGAGACACGGGAGAAGAATGCGATTGGTTGGGGGTTGTCATCTGGTGATGATGATGGCCCCCCTCCCCTCGACTGATGATGATGATCTGGATGATGATGATCTGGATGATGATGATGATGATGATGATGATGATGATGATGATGATGATGATGATGATGATGATGATGATGATGATGATGATGATGATGACTGGATGATGATGATGATGATGATGGTGATGATGATGATGCTTGGATGATGATGATGCTTGGATGATGATGATGCTTGGATGATGATGATGCTTGGCTGATGATAATGGTGAGGTTGATGCTGCTGCTGATCGGATGACACCCACACCCACATCCAGCAATCATTCATTGCCCCACCGACCGTGTACCGGTGGTTGTAGTTGTGCAGATGGACCCGCCGCTCGCACTGGGGCTTCCCATGGGCGCGGCGGCGGTCGTGGCCGATGATGCCGTGCGTTGGACCTGCGGCGAGCCGGGCAGGATGGCCTGACTTCCGTTGCCCGGCAGGGTGAAGGACATGGTAGTGCAGATGCTGGGCGGGGTGGATGGGGCTGAGCTGTTCATCATGGCCGAGGCGCTGGCCGAGGGGATGATGATGTGCGGGGGCAACTGGGGGAGGTGGTGGGCGTGGAAGGGGAGTGGGGGAAAGGTGGCGGTGCGAAGTGTGATGGGGGGTGCTGGTTGAAGCGCAGAGCACAGGGGACGCTGGCCCTTTACACGGATCCAACGATACAATCACATGATTCCTGCTGGAGATGGCTTTTCACTGTTGTTTGGAGTTTCTGATTCAACAACTCACTTGGGGGACAAGGCCATCCCATCCCATCCCATCCCATCCCATCCCATGATCCACGCGCGTCCACACGGGCCAAATCACATCACCAGGCAAGAGCCAAGAGCACACGACACGGGCCCACAAACAAAGGGTGGGGAGCGGGGGCTGACAGACCACGGCAAACCCAGGCGCGGCCAGTCCCGCAGCCGCCAACCTGACCCCAGGCACCTGTTGCTGTCCCATTCCCTGGCCCATTCCCTGGCCCACTCCCTGCTGCTGCTGAGTGCCCGGGCCGATGTCTGTCTCCATCCTGCGCTGCTCGGCCAAGTGGGCTTTGAGCAGCTGGGTCAGCGAGCCCGGTCGGGCCCCGGCGGGTATGCCCCGGAGGGTGCGGTGAGGGGTCTTGAGGCTGGCCGGGGTCAAATCCCCTTCGGATTCTGTGGAGGCCGTCTGTGCCATGATCATGGCTTGGTCGACGGGCTTGACAGTGTCCTCGGGGGAGGACGGACGACGAGGGGCTGGTGGTGGTGGTGGTGCCGGAGCTAGGGGTGCTGGCGGAGGGGGTGGAGGAGGGGACGGCTGTTGGATGACCTCCTGCAGCTCCTGGCGAAGTTGGTCCTGATGATGGAAGGAGGGGTGGGAGGCGGGGTGGGAGGCGGGGTAGGGGGGGGGGGGTAGGGGGGGGGGGGGGGGGGGGAGCGTGAGATGGTCAAACCAATAGGATGCTGATGGTGGATGACGATGACGATTGATGCTGCTGTGATGATGATGCTGCTGTGATGATGATGCTGATTGGTGATGATGCTGATTGGTGATGATGCTGTTTGATGCTGATTGGTGATGATGCTGGTGCTGATGATGCTGGTGCTGGTGCTGATGCTGATGATGCTGATGCTGATGATGCTGATGCTGATGATGCTGATGCTGATGATGCTGATTGATGATGACAGACCACCAGGGCCAGGTCGGCACGTTGTTGGCGCCGCTGAGCTGCCGCTGCAGATTCCTCCTCCTCACGCTGCCGCCGCTGACGCTCTGCACCGAACAGGCAGGGGTGGGGCATGAGGGCCATCAAATACGTTCCTCCTCCTCCTCCTCCCTCCTCCCTCCTCCTCCTCCCTCCTCCTCCTCCTCCTCCTCCTCCCCCTCCTCGTCCACTCATTCATAATCACCCAACCACCATCCAACCATCACCAAGTCCAGACCCTCAAGGGCCTGCGCCTCACGCAAGGCGGCCATCTGCATGCTATGGATGCGCTCCAACTCCTTTCGACTATCCTCCTCGGCCAGCCGCCGTCTGAGGTCCTCAGCCTGGGCCTCCGCAGCCGCCCGCTCCTCGGCGACGTGCCGTTCGGCCAGCGCCATATGTTCAGTCATCTCACGATGGGCCTCGATGGCAGGGACCGGGCTGGCAGGCGGCGGGGGCAGCAGCGGCGAGGGCGGCCGGGGGGCGAGCGGCTGGACGGCCGGAATGACGGCACTTGTGGTCACCCCGGCGATTGGGCGCGGGGTGGGGACGGGACTGGAACCGCTCTGCTTGTTGGTGCTGTTCAGGGATTCCTGGCGCAGCTGGATTTCACGAAGCAGCGACTGCTGGGAGGCTGAGCCTTGACTGTCCATCATCTGTGGGGACCAAGACCCCGGGGGGGTGCGGGACGGGACGGGACGGTAGAGAGGGATGTGGAGTGGGGGTGAGTCAGGGCTCTCGCCTCAGGACACGTCACCGTCACATCCACAAATCTCTTTGGTACCATTCTCCTTCTCTTTCTCCTTCCTCCCCCCCTCCCCTCCCTCCTCCCTCTCCCAATCCCCAATCCCCCAATCCCCCTCCCTTCTCCCTCCCCTCCCCTCCCCCAACCAACCACAGCTACCACCGTTTGCCAGACCGTGGATGTCTGGAGGATGTGCTTGGGTTCGACCCACGCAGGCAGGATCTGCTGTGACAATGTCCGCTTGACCCGGTCCCGGGCCTGGCGCTGCGCTCGCTGGTATGCCAGCTGGGGCGAGGACTGCACGTGGGTCAGGGTGGTGGTGGTCGTTGTCGAGGTGATGGACCCGGTCTGGGACCCGGCACTGCCCTCAGCCAAATCTTCGCGCAGTTCGCGCTGCTGGGCGCGCTGCTGGGCCTGCTGGAGGGCCAGCTGAAGGAGCGGGGTCTTGGCCGGGGTTGGGAAGGCGCCCCAGCGAGGCGGCAGGGTGGTGGTGGGCGTCGGGGGCAGGCGGCCCACCGGGGTGAGGCTGGCCGGGGTCGTGGGAGTCATGGGGGTCGCGGGCGGGCGGGCGGCAACAGGGGTGGCGGGGGGCGGGTTGGATGAGGCCGGGAGCTGAAGCTGCGGAGGCCGGGACTGCGGATTGTGGGGGGAGGGGGGGCCAGAGGGTGGGTGGGTGATGATGAGTGAAAATGGAAGTCCGGCTGTTCCGGGAGGGATGAGGCACCCGGAGAAGCAAAGATCAGACACTCGACACAACAGCTTCAACTGAACCGACCCAATGCGTCTGATGATGAAACACGAT
>JAPMOS010000009.1:310000-330000 GCA_027972325.1 Paratrimastix pyriformis | reverse complement strand
TGATGGTGATGGCTGGATGATGGCGATGGCTGGATGATGATTGGATGATGATGATGATGATGATGATGATGACGACGACGACGACGATGATGAGTGATGATGATGATGGATGATGATGATGGATGATGGATGATGATGATGATGATGACGACGACGATGATGATGACGATGATGATGATGTTGACGATGATGATGATGATGATGATGATGATGATGTTGACGACGACGATGATGATGATGGACGCTCCAGCCACAAACAGCAAAAAAACCGGACCTGTCATTCCCTCTGCCGTCGGCTGCTGTCCACGGATCAACACGGTCTGGGGCCCCGCCGGCACCCCATCCCCCATCAGCCCACCGAACCCCAACGCCACCCCACCGGCATACAGCAATCCATTCCCAGGCAGCTGTTGCGCAGGTGTGTATGAAGTCATCTCAGCCGCGCTGCCGTCCGGTCGGAGGGGCGTGGCGGCGGGCAGGACAAGTGGGGTCGAGGGCGTCGGCGGCTCGGCAGAGGCGGAGGGGCGCCCTTTGGCCGATGGAAGATCATCCTCACCACCAGCAGCTGAAAACGTGACTCGTTGTTGTTGTTGTTGCTGCTGCTGTAGTTGCTGAAGCTGTAGCTGTTGTTGTTGTTGTTGCTGCTGCTGGGACTTCAGGAGGGTGACTTCTTGTTGCAGGCGGAGCAGCTCGGCAAGCAGGTTGGGTGCCGCCAGGCCGAAGGCGTTCGCTGTCGGGTCTGCGACGACGGGGACGCGGCGGGTGCGGCGCTGAGGGGCGGCGGGCAGCCGACGGGGCGCGCGGCGCTGTTTGGGGAGGGGATGGGTGGGATTGTGTGTGTGGGGGTACGGGTGGAGGCGAGGTCGATTCTATGAGTGGTCATCATCATCATCATCATCATCATCATCATCATCATCCAATCATCATCAATTTCACCAAAGAGTCCCGCCCTCCTCCGTGGGGAAGCAACATCAAGACAACGACATCCAGATCATCATCAGTGGAGAGGTTCACCCCGTCCTTCCAGCCTCCCCCACACGCACAAGGGACGGAGGAACGGGCGAAAGTCAGACCACGGAACGCACGGGCATCTGAATAACCTCCTCCTCCTCCTCTTCTTCTTCTTCCTCCTCCTCCTCCTCTTGCTCACCATCATCATCCTCATCGACAGCCACCACCACCGCTCGCCTCCGTGTGGCCCGCGGCTGGGCGCGCGAAGCCGGTGCAGCAGCCATCACCACCAAATCCTCCTCCTCCTCCACCGGCCTTCCGCCACCGCCACCCGTCTCCTCAAGGACATCCCCACGTACTTCCAATTCCCGGCCGCAGCGCGGCGTCCGAGCAACGCGCGTGGTGCCAGTTGATGTGGTCTTTTGAAGGGGCCGTTTGCCACCCCGAGGGGCCGGCGGGGTGACCAGCCCATCGGCTTCAGCGGGAGGTGACAGGCGGCTCGGGGGATGCTGCTGCTGCTGCTGCTGCAGATTGCCACTGCGGTTGGTCTGGGCGCTGAGTGGTCGTGACAGTTTCGGCCGGGCCTTGGCGCTCGCATCACCCGCACCACCATCGTCATGAGCACCGGCATCACTGATGGGAGACGGCTGGGCGCTCGGTGGTGATAACGCCTGGGGCTGCGACCCATCTGCTTCGGTTGCCTCATGATCGACACCGGGTGCGTCGGAAGGTCCCTGAGCCAGCCCTCCCCCAGGAGCCGTCTGCTTGCCAAGGGCCTGCGGTTGGGCAGGACGGAAGGCGCCCCTGGGCGACGTGCCATCCGCCTCGACTGCCTTCGTCGTCTGGTTTCGGCGGCCATCCGGTTGGCGGGCGGCCTGCAGTGCGGCCAGCATTGGGGGGCACTCGGATGGCTGGTCTTCATGACCCTGGGTCATGTCGGTCAGAAATATCGCCGGCTGCATCGCCCCGGTGCTCTTCGGTGCAGCGTCCGGGGGGATGGCTACGATTTGACCTGCGCTGCTGCTGCTGCTGCTGCTGTTGACATCGGCAACACCACCACGGCCGAGTCCCGAGTCCGTGAGCTTGTCGGTGTTGCTCTTGGCGGGATGGCGGTGGTGGGGGCGGAGGAGGGGCTGGGGGGACATGGCAGTGCCCACGGAGACCAGGTCGGGGGCAGGAGCAACGGTCGTGGTCTGAACGGTCTGTGGGAGGAAGGGGGGGGGGGGGGATGAATTTGTGGCATCACGGGGAAGGAGCGGGAGGGCAGAGGAGACAGGCGATGAACAGAGATGCATCATCACCAGCACCAGCACCACCGTCACCACCAGGCATCATCATCACGATGGACATCGGAAAGTGACCGGCGGGCGATGGTGGTGATGAGATGATGATGGCAGGCATCGTGGGACCTGGTGGGTGACGGTGATGGTAGTCACGGGTGCGCCCCCTCCCTCGGCCTCCGCCGCGCCGCCGCCACCACCACCTCCATCGCCGCCAAGGGCAGGACCCGTCGTGATGGTGATGCTGGTGCGAGGTGAGAGCGGATGGGACCCTGGGGGCGGATAGACTGTCATCAGCTGGGGCGGGCGGCCGACCGCCGAGGGGTGGCGGTCGTGACAGTCTTTGTTGTTGATGTGAGGACGTGGGTCGGGTGGTCGGCCCGAGGAGAGGAGGTTGCTGGCGGATGTCGGTGGACAAGGACAGTGGCTGGGGGTGGGGCAGACGATGCGGTGGCGGCTAATCCCGGGCCACCAGCAGCAGGGGTTGGGATGTACGAGGGGATGGAGACTAGCCCAACTCCGGTGGGGTGTGGTGGAGTTGCCGAGGGTATGACATCCTCCTCAGCCGGGGGAACATCCACGACCTGTCCCGCCCCTGCCCCCGCCCCGCCCTCCTCGCCAGTATCATCACCACCATCGCCCATCGGAATTGCATTCCACTCGTCCGGGTGGGACGTGGGCTGGGGGGTCACCAGCGGGGCTGCGGCCGGGAGGACAAGCGGGGTGGTGGGAGGGCAGGGCAGTGCCGAGGGGCCGGGTCCGGCCAAGGGGAGGCAGGGGCTGGGACTTGGGGGTAGCCCGGAACCACACGAGCCCAATGAAGCCCCCGTCAGATCCTCTGCCGCGGTCGAATGGTGACTGAAGGAAAGCGGGCCGCCACCGCCAGCACTGCCAACGCTCCAGGCCGGCTGCTGCGGCTGTGGGTGGATATCACCCCGGTCGGAGCGCGAACGCTGGGACCCGGTGGATGCAAATGAACGCGAGCCGAGCGTCAGGTCGCTTGCCAGGGTCGTCTGCCCGTGGATCTGGGGGGAGGGCGGGAGGGTCTGCTGCTGATCTGGGCAGGGGGCCACGAGCAAGGGGCCCGTTGTTGGTTTTTGTGGGGGGATGCTGGCGGGGGTGGCGGCAGTTGTGATGACAGGAGGAGGGCGGTGGCGGTGGTGTGAGGTGGATGTGCTCTGGGAGGAGGTGAATGAGTGGGCCGCATCGGGTGTCCCGGGGTCAGCGAGGGCATCGAAGAGGGGCAGAGAAGTGGATGAGGCGGCAGGGTGGGGCTGGCGGTCCAGCTGGGGCGCACGTCTCGGCTGGGGGATGGGCTTCTTGGGGGCTGCGGCGGCCGAACCCAACGACAAATCGGCAAGTGGCTCTTGCTGCTGCTGCTGCTGCTGCTGCTGCTGCTGCCGTTGTTGTTGTTGTTGTTGTTGTTGTTGTTGTTGTTGTTGTTGTTGTTGTTGTTGTTGTTGTTGTTGTTGTTGTTGTTGTTGTTGTTGTTGTTGTTGTTGTTGTTGTTGTTGTTGTTGTTGTTGTTGTTGTTGTTGTTGTTGTTGTTGTTGTTGTTGTTGTTGTTGTTGTTGTTGTTGTTGTTGTTGTTGTTGTTGCTGTTGCTGTTGTTGTTGTTGTTGTTGTTGTTGTTGTTGTTGTTGTTGTTGTTGTTGTTGCTGTTGTTGCTGCTGCTGCTGCTCTTGTTGCTGTTGCTGTTGCTGCTGGGGCTGCAGCTGTGGTTGAGACTGTTGCTGTTGCTGTGGCTGGAGCTGGGGCAGGGGATCCACGCGCCCAGCCGAAGGCTCGTCCCGCATGGATGGCGCCCCGGCGCTTCGAGAAAGCGCAGAGGACGCGGACCCGTCACGCCTCAGGCCCGTTGCTCCGGCTGCACCAGCAGCACTCCGCAACGCGGACCCGTCACGCCTCAGGCCCGTACCAGCGTTCCGCAGCAACGCTGAGGACGCGGACCCGTCACGCCTCAGGCCCGTTGGGGGCCCCATGGCGGCATCCGAGGGTGGAACGGGGGCAAGTCCCCCTGATGAGGCGGTTGGTTGTGATGGTTGCGGTGGTTGTGGTGGTTGCAGTGGTTCTGATGGCTGTGGTGGTTGTGATGGTTGCGGTGGTGGTGGTGCCTCGAATTCCAGCGAGTAATCATCATCAGCATGGCCCGGACGTGGCGACGGGGGGGCTGCTGGCGAGGGTGCGGTGGAGGCGGCACCAGGTGCGCACGTCAATGGCTCGCCCACCACCACCGGATCGGCGGGCGGAGGATGGGTTCGGTCTGCGACCACCACGGGCTGCTGGGGGGTCGCCAGCGGAAACAGCGTCGATTCTGCGTGCAGATTCGTGGAGGGTTGGGCTGGGACCTCGGGCTGGGCTGTCGGCAGGGACCCGTTGCTGGTGGTGGTGGCGGCGGGTCGGTGCCTGTGGCCAGAAGAGGTGCCGGACAGGAGCGAGGCAGAGGGGTCGCGTGGGGGCGGGCGCGCGAACGAATACTCATCGGGTTCGGCCAGATCGGCATCTGCTTCGGATGCGGGGACAGCGTCCAGGAGAGCAGAGGCAGCGGCGTCCACCGGGGCGAGATCCGCATCCACGACTGGGGCATCAGGGGTATGATTCGCGTCCACGGGGGCGATATCCGCAGGTGGAATATTCGGGTCCACCGGGGCGAGATCCGCATCCAAGGGGGCGATATCCGCATCCACCGGGGCGAGATCCGCATCCCCGGGGGCATCAGGGGTAATAATCGCGTCCACCGGGGCGATATCCGCATCCAAGGGGGCATCAAGGGGAATATTCGCGTCCACCGGGGCGAGATCCGCATCCACGGGGGCATCAGGGGTCAGATCGGCATCCACGGGGGCGAGATCCGCATCCACGGGGGCAACATCGTCGTCCACGGGTGGGAGCCACTCATCCAGGGGTTCCAGACGTCGCGCACTGCTGCCGGCCATCGGTGGCGCCTCGCTGGCGCGCGGCTGGGGGGGCGAGGCGGGCACGGGCTGGGGAAGGCTGGTGGGTGCCCAGCTCCGGAGTCCATCCTCGTGTGTCTCGGGGCCTGAGCTTGTGTTGGGGCTGCTGCTGCTGCTGCTGCTGCTTGCGGTGGAGGCCGCGGTGAAGGCCGGGCGGGAGAGGGGCAGGGGACGCGAGGGCTGCTTGGCGGAGCCGGCCGAGAGGTTCACGCGGGCCATTGGCTGGGGCAGGGACGGATGGCAAGAGGGCATGAGGATGAGTGAATGGATGGATGGAATGAGGTTCACGCGGGCCATTGGCTGGGCAGGGACGGATGGCAAGAGGGCATGAGGATGAGCACATCCAGTCATCATCATCATCATCCAGTCATCATCATCATCATCACCATCACACCACCACCACCTTCATCATCGTCGTCGTCGTCGTCATCATCATCATCATCATCATCATCATCCAGTCATCATCATCATCCAGTCATCATCATCATCATCATCATCATCATCCAGTCATCATCATCCAGTCATCATCATCATCATCCAGTCATCATCAGCATCATCCAGTCATCATCAGCATCATCCAATCATCATCATCATCATCATCATCATCATCATCATCATCATCATCATCATCATCATCACCGACCTGCTGCTGCGGCTGCTGGCGGCCTCCAGACGACCCGAACGAAGCCGCGAAACTGCCCGATGAGCCGCCGCCTCCCGTGGGAAAGGACGGCTCGTCCGAGCCAACAGTACCCCCGGGGATAGCCGCAATCCCCGAGAATGAAAGCGACTCGCTAAAGAGGCCACTGCCTGCTTGTAATTGTTGCTGTTGTTGCTGGGCCTGGGGCAGAAGGCCGGGGCGAGGGGACTGAGCACCGGGAGCGTCACAGGGGGCCATGGCGGGGTCCGAAGCGATGGGCGCGAGGCCGAGGTGGGCGACCGGGCGGGGCGACACGAGGCCGGCTGGGGGTGGGGTGGGGGGGGGGGGGGGGGGGTGCGGAAGGGATGAGATAAGGGTGCGCGGGGGTGGTGGAGCGCAAAACGAAAAGGCGTCCAACCCGATCGCAGTGCGTCCCCTGCCCCGCTCTCCCCGCTCCCAATTCCAGTCAGTGGCTTTTTCGAAATGGGAAGAGACAGATCCCAGCAGAGGAGACAGTACCCACAGCGGTGGAGGGGTGAAGTCCACAGGGGGGGGGGGGTAACATCCACCAACAGACCACCCGCCTCCCTCGGCGCCGCCTCCACCTCCGGTGGGCCCGGCGGGCCATCAGGCACGGCAGGCCCCGACCCGCTACTGCCCTCGGCCACCGCGGAGAGCGAACCTCCGGACCCCGAGAAGGATATCGAGGGGGAGATGATCCCCGTCGGAAGCCCCCCGGCCTCGGAGCCGGCGCTCAACGGGGTGACCGGGCCTGGGGAGGATAGCCGCACCGCCAGCATCACCGGCTGGGGGGACACCGAGCGGTGGAAGAGCGCCTGGTCCCCCGGGGGAGGAGCGGCTGGGGCCAGGGTCGGTGATGGCGGGTCGAGGACCAGAAAACGGAGGTGGTGCGTACCCCCGGTGGTGGTGGCTGTCCCCGTCGTGGAAGAGGCACCAGAGACGGATGTGGCCGTGGGTGAGAGCGTGACCGGGTCCACCCGAAGCAGGGACAACCGCTGGCGATATCGACTCTGCCAGGCCCGCATCGATTGCTCAAACTGAGCGAATCGACTGGTGGAAACAAGAGGAGATGAAAAAGATGGCATGAGTTTTGGTTCGTGAGTGCACAGGTTTCGAGCAGACATGTCCTGTTCGCTTTGTTGGGAAGACAGTGATCCACCGGCCGACCCGACTTCGGCGTCTTGGATCCCAAGAAGTTCCTGTAATTCTCCCTCTTTCTCGTGGAGATTCTCCAGCATTCCCTGCCAATCGTGGACCTCTTCGTCAGAGTCGGGGCATGCGCGAAGATGATCAATAAATTTTTGGAGTGAGCGATCCAACGATTTGATATGGGATGCCCATTTGGAGGGTGGGAGGTGCCGTTCTTGAGCCAGGGGCGCGGAAGAGGCTCACGGGCACCGCAAGGGACCGGGTTCAAAATAAGGAGAATAGCGGCACTAACGTGGGCTCTGAAAGCCAGCTCGGGTTCGAACAGCCAGTTCCAAAGAACACTCCCGAACTGCAGCCCTCAGATTCTTATCGCCCGATTGGTGGGGCGGCACCGTCACCACCACAGCGGGCGACACCATCCTTCAATCAACAACGGATGGAGAAGAAGATGGTCTGCAGCGAAGTCCACACCCGGTTCGGCCGGACGACGATTGTCTTGTTTGCTGTAGATTGTGCTTCTCAGTGACACGATCCGCGAAAATACCCTCGATGGGTGGCGGCTGTTCCGCGATATCTTGAATAAGCTGCCCCTCGACTACTTCACGGCCGAGGTTTCTCCGCAGGTCTGCACAGGCGGGTCGGGTCTCCGATGCACCACCGACTCGCAACGCCTCGATAGATTGTGGGGTTCCTCGAGCAAGCCTACAATGTGCTCCAGCGCAATCCGCGCATGAAGTCGTTGAAGGTGGTGGATGCGATGAGTCGGGTTTTCCCACAGGTCTGCGCTTTCGGAACTTTCTGGGATTATCCACATTCTCCCTGGGCTCTGTCGGCTATTCCGGCGCTCAGTACATGTCGCGCATCATCACCACGGAGGGTCGCCGGTCCCCGGGGCCCAACCCGCCGCCCTCCGAGAGCCCGGTCCACTTCCTGCGCCGGAACCCGGCCCCCAGCGGCCCAGCCGACATGGCCCAGGGGTACTTGCCACGCCCTCCAATGGGTTCCCCGCCTGTCGTGGGCCGGCCTCCCACCCCGGGCATGATTCTCAACATGCCCCTTGCCGGGATTAACCGCCAGAGCATCCGGAGTCCGTTTTGGTTGTCATTCCCCCCGGGGTGTTGAGGTGATATTGTGGTGGCGGGGTCTTGGGGGATGGGAACTTGGGGGGGGGGGGGGGGGGGGGGGGTGGGATGGGGGTGCACAATGACACAGATCATCATCATCATCATCGACTCCCCCCCCCACGCATACACCACAGGCCCTCGCTCCACAGCTCTCAGGCGAGTTCCCTGGGGGCAGCGGCGGCGGCGGCGGCGGGTCGGCCAACCATCCGCTGTACGATTCGATGCCCTACCCCGTCCCGGCCCCGCCGGCCTCCATCCAGCAGCGGGCACACAGTCCCCTCCTGCCCCTATCGGCCAGGTCTACACCCCTGCCCCTCACAGCCGCCTGGGGGGCGGGGGGGGGGGGGGGGGGGGGGGGGGGGGAGAGTAGAGACACGAGCAGACCGTCCTTTTCCAGCACGGCGGTATTCCACGACGACCCGACCTCACCCATCCCCACTTTGCGCCCGCGCCCCCTTTCCACCCACCCACCCACCCACCCACCCGCGCCCGCTGGCCGCCAGTCGCAGGCCTCGGATGGCCTGCTTCGGGGTCGCGGAGCCCCCAAGGGACCCAACAGCAGCAGATGATGATGAGCCGCTCCCGAATGACCGGCGCCGCGGCCGGCTGCTGCCGTCTACAGGTCCCGACTCCTCACCCCCGAGCCCCCGACCCCTGACTGACTGGTTGCATCGATTCTGATCTCACTCCCTTCCTCCCTCCCTCAATTTCTCGACAGCAGCCCCAGAAACCTCGCCACGGCTCGCCCACCGGCTCGGCGGGCCTGGTCGAGCTGGGCGGAACGGGGACGCCCTTCGTCCGGCCCAGTCCTCACCCTCCGTCCGCCCGTCATCCGCCTCGCGGTCAGCCGGCGGCCACGGGGACGCGCACCATTGGTCCGGGGACCCTGGCTGCCTCGGCCATCCCGCGGGAATGTCACCCGTCCTGCGGCAGCTGCGCAGGTGCAAATCGGCCAGGCGGCCATGGCGTGGGTCCGCAAATGCCGATGCCTCATGAATGCACAGATAGAGACACAGAGTGGCAGCCAAACAGACAGACACAGATACAGACAGCCCTCCTCCCTCCCTCCCTCCCTCCTCCTCCCTCCCTCCCTCCTCCCCTCCCTCCTCCTCCCTCCCCTCCCCTCCTCCTCCTCCCCTCCTCCTCCCTCCCCTCCCTCCCTCCCTCCCTCCCTCCCCTCCTCCCCTCCCTCCTCCTCCCTCCCTCCCTCCCTCCTCCCTCCCCTCCCTCCCTCCCTCCCTCCTCCCCCCTCCTCCCCTCCTCCCTCCCCCCCCCTCCCCCCCCCAAAGACAGACCATCGGGTGTTCTCTTTCCGGACAGGCCCCGTCATCATCTCCTCATGTTGTCCCCGTCCTCCCTCCCTCCTCCTCCCTCCTCCTCCTCCTCCCTCCTCCTCCTCCTCCCCCCTCCTCCCTCCCTCCCTCCTCCTCCTCCCTCCCTCCTCCTCCTCCTCCTCCCTCCTCCTCCCTCCCTCCCTCCTCCTCCTCCTCCTCCTCCTCCCTCCTCCTCCTCCCTCCTCCTCCTCCTCCTCCCTCCTCCCTCCTCCCCTCCTCCTCCTCCTCCTCCTCCCTCCTCCTCCCTCCTCCTCCTCCTCCTCCCTCCTCCTCCCTCCCTCCTCCTCCTCCTCCTCCTCCTCCTCCCTCCTCCTCCTCCTCCCTCCTCCTCCCTCCCTCCTCCTCCCTCCTCCTCCTCCTCCCCCCCTGTCCCGCCTCCGAGCACCTACCTGCAGATGATGGCTCGCAGTGAGGGCTCGCCCCCCGCAAGCCCCCCTGGCTCCCCCCCGCAAGCGCGCCGGCCCCCCCCGGCCGGCACCTCCTCCTCCCCACCCTCGCCCACGCCCTCCCCCTCGCCCGTCTCGGGGCTTTTCCAATACACGGGCCGCGAGCTGGATGTCTTCGATGTCCCCAAACCGGCGTTCTCCCTGTCGGCGAGCACCCTGGCGGCCACCAGCACCGCCCGCCCGACCCTGTCCCCCGCCACCAGCATCCGACGCGGGCCGATGATGACGGCCGGGTCCCTGGCCGTCAGCCGCTCCCTCGCCTCCCCGCCCGGGGGCACCGGGGGCCTCGGGGCCTCGTCCACGACCGGCGGCATGGCGCCTGATGGCCACCGGCCTCGAATTACAAGCCCGCCGCTGAAACCGCAGAATGTGCTGCCGGACGGGGCGGGCCCCATGCTGCCCACAGTCTCGGATACCCCGGATAAGCAGGCCACGGCGTTCCTGCGCACGTCACAGGTTCGTCTCGGTCCATCATCATCCACTCATCAGCATCATCATCCACTCATCATCATCCAATCATCATCATCCAATCATCATCATCATCATCATCCAGTCATCATCATCATCATCACCACCATCATCATCCAATCATCATCATCAATCATCCCCCTGCCCCCTGCAGGACGCCATCACCTACTTTGCCGAGAGTGGGCACTCGGACCCGCTGAAGTTCGTCTACCTGAACCGGGCCCCGATGCCCCCCGATGAGTGGCGCCCCTATGATCTGGTGGTCGTCCCGCGGGACCTCTGCGCCCCGGAACACTTTGTCATGAGCGTCTCGGGGGTCGTCCACGTGCTGCCCAAGGGTCCGCCACCCCCCTCGCTCCATCACGGCTCTGCCACCAGTCTTCATTATTGCGTGCTGTGTGTCGTGTGCGCCATGCGGCAGTGTTGCCTGACCTCACGTCTCTTGTCACTTTGCCCGCCACCACACACTATGCATCTCATGCAGCCCGGGCCCATCGCAAGTCGGCCGAGGAGGAGGAGGCCGAGTTGCTGGCCAACGGGCCCTCGGGGAGCAGTGCCTCACCGCGGGTCGGCGGCCGGGGCGGCAAGCCCCAGGCGAGCACACTGATCTCGGAGCTCATGTCCTTGGAACGCAGACGGCTTGAGGATCAGGTTCGCTCATCCCCCACCCCACCCCACCCGGCTGCCCTCCCATCCATTCCCTATTCCCATTCCCCATTCCCCCATTCCCATCCATCACATCCGTTCCTTTGTTCCCCCCCCCCCCCCCGTCGATGTGTCCGTGTCTCAACCCCCCCCCCCCCCCCCCCCCAGGACAAGAAGGGCGGTCGGAACCAGTCATCATCATCATCATCATCATCATCATCATCATCATCATCATCATCATCATCATCATCATCATCATCATCATCATCATCATCCAATCATCCAATCATCCAATCATCCAATCATCATCATCATCATCATCATCATCATCATCCAATCATCATCATCATCATCATCATCATCATCATCATCATCATCATCATCATCATCATCATCATCATCATCATCATCATCATCATCATCATCATCCTGGTCATGTTCGTCTGTCTGTCCCCCCCCCCCCCCCCCAGGACAAGAAGGGCGGGCGGAGCCTGGAGGAGTGCGAGGCGCTGCCCCTGGCGCAGTGGGTCAAGGAGGCCTCATACTTCAACGTGCTTCGAAGCATCCTCTTCTTCCAGTCCTTCCCCTTGGTCAAGACCTTCTACCACTGGCAGCGCCACGTTCGCTTCCAGCTCTACTGCCGCAACAGGAAAACTGTCCGTGGCCAAGAAGCCTGGGTTGAAGTGGATGATCGGATGATGATGATGATGATGATGATGATGATGATGATGATGATGATGATGATGATGATGATGATGATGATGATGATGATGATGATGATGATGATGATGATGATGATGATGATGATGATGATGATGATCGGATGATGATGATCGGATGATGATGATTGGATGATGATGATTGGATGATGATGATTGGATGATGATGATCGGATGATGATGATCGGATGATGATGATCGGATGATGATGATCGGATGATTGGGTGATATATGATGATTGGGTGAGAGATGACGATCGGGCGATGATGGTGATGATGATGATTGGGTGATGATGCTGGGAATGATTGGGTGATGATGATTGGCTGATGATTGGATGATGATTGGCTGATTGGCTGATTGGATGATGATCGGATGATCGGATGACCAAGAACGGAAATGGTGACGCGGCCCCATCACTCACTGACCCCCCTTCCTACTGCCCCTTCTGCTTTCCCCTCTTTCACACACACCCCGCAGCTCCGCAAGGGCCTCTACTACGCCCACGACTGCTTCTGTGGGCCCCTTCAAAAGCTGGGTGCCCAGTATCTGCGCATCAAGGAGAGCGCCCCCGTGGTGGTCAACTTGGACCAGAAGGAGAGGTTTGTCCGCCCTGCTGGCTTGAACCGACGGGCGGCCGAGTGGGGGGATGGGGAGTGCGACCTTCAAGCATTTCGTTGTCTTCGTTTTCCTCGTTTTCCTCGTCCTCCTTGTCTTCTTCTGCGAAGGGTGGGGCCTGCCCCATCATCCCATCATCCCCATCATCATCCCCATCATCCCCATCATCATCATCATCATCATCATCATCATCATCATCATCATCCCCATCATCATCCCCATCATCATCCCCATCATCATCCCCATCATCCCCATCATCCCATCATCATCATCATCATCATCATCATCATCATCATCATCATCATCATCATCATCATATCATCATCATCATCATCATCATCATCATCATCATCATCATCATCATCATCATCATCCAATCATCATCATCCAGTCATCATCATCATCATGCCTTTTTTGGTTTTGCTGATCATTTTCCCTCTGAGCCCCAATTTCGTCTCTCTTGTTTTCCCACCCTGTCAAAAGCGCCCAGCGTCATTCACCGTGACGATCCTCCCCTCTGAGCCATCCCCGATCGGTCACACGCTCACAACTGCCCCCAACCCCGACCTCCTCTTCTCTCCTCTCCTCTCCTCTTCCCCTCCCCAGTTCATACGATCCGACCACCTTCATGGCCCTCCAGGCTCAGACCCGCGACACCGTCGCCAAGACCATGCGCGCCGTCTCCCAGGAGGCCGTCCAGGTCATCACCAATGTGGTCACGGATGTGCTGGCCCGGGCCTATCCTGAGGCCCAGGAGGCGGCCAAGGGCGACGCGACGGGGTCCGGGAGGACCGCCCAGGAGGAGTATGAGGAGGCAGCCTTGACGGGCATCCTCAAGTGTCAGTACCCCCCCCCCCCCCCCCCTTGAGCCACCAACCATCCAGATCATCTAATTGTCATCACCCAATCATCAGCATCATCATCAGCAGCAGCATCATCATCATCAAATCATCAAATCATCATCATGCAATCATCATCATTCATCGCATCGCATCGCATCACTCATCAATTGTCAACTCATCACTCATCAATCATCAATCATCAATCATCACTCATCACTCATCACTCATCAATTGTCAATCATCACTCATCACTCATCAATCGATCGTCATCCAGTCCACCACCATCATCTCATGATCCTCCTCCCGCCCCCCCCTCCTCCTCCTCCTCCTCCTCCTCCTCCTCCTCCTCCTCCTCCTCCTCCTCCTCCTCCTCCTCCTCCTCCTCCTCCTCCTCCTCCTCCTCCTCCTCCTCCTCCTCCTCCTCCTCCTCCTCCTCCTCCTCCTCCCTCCTCCTCCTCCTCCTCCTCCTCCTCCTCCTCCTCCTCCCTCCTCCTCCTCCTCCTCCCTCCTCCTCCTCCTCCTCCTCCTCCTCCTCCTCCTCCACGACTGCTGCCTGGTCAAGTCGATGGCAGCCATCAAGCAGGAGAAGCTTGAACGTGCACGGGCCATCCGGCTTGCCCAGCGCCAGGAGCTGATGCTGGGCCGGTTCGTCCAGCTGGCCGACCACCTCTGCGCAGAGGCCCTCTTCGGATGGTCCGTGATGATGATGATGATGATGATGATGATGATTGGATGATGATGATGATGATGATGATGATGATGATGATGATGATGATGATGATGATGATGATGATGATGATGATGATGATGATGATGATGATGATGATGATGATGATGATGATGATGATGATGATGATGATGATGATGATGATGATGATGATGATGATGATGATTGCATGATGATGATGATGATGACTGGATGATGATGATGATGACTGGATGATGATGATGATGATGATGATGATGATGATGATGATGATGATGATGATGATGATGATGATGATGATGATGGATGATGATTGCCTGTATGATGTTGATGATGATGATGACGATGATGATGATGATGATGATGATGATGATGATGATGATGATGATGATGATGATGATGATGATGATGATGATGATGATGATGATGATGATGATTGGAAGATGAGGAGGATTGGATGATGATGATGATGATGATGATTGATGATGATCTAACGTTTCTCTCTCACTCCCATCCACCAAATTTCTTCCTCAACACACACACACACACACACACACACACACACACACACACACACACACACACACACACACACACACACACACACACACACACACACACACACACACACACACACACACACACACACACACTGACAATAATTCAGTGTCATGCTGGGCGCGACCACCCTCCACGAGTCCATGCAGGCCATCCTCAAGCAACGCAACAAGGGTATCTTCAACATCACATTCTGCTTCGACCGGGCCATGGTCTGTCTCGATCCCCGTCATCATATCACCAGCACCCCGATCATCATCATCATCATCATCATCATCATCATCATCATCATCATCATCATCATCATCCAATCATCATCATCATCCAATCATCATCATCGTCACCATCATCATCCAGTCATCATCCGATCATCATCATCATCATCATCATCATCATCATCATCATCATCATCATCGCCATCATCATTCGACCGGGCCATGGTCTGTCTGGGGGGCGCCAACTGATGCTGCGGTTGATGCGATTTGTAATCACCGTCATCCTATCACCATCACCCCGATCATCATCATCGTCATCCAATCATCATCGTCGCCCAATCATCATCATCGTGATCATCGTCATCCAATCATCGCCATCATCACCCATTCATCATCCTGCCGGTCCTTGACGCACCCTTCTCCTTCCCGTCCCCTGTCCTTCCAGACCCTTGCCGAGGAGGATCATCCAATCATCATCCAATCATCATCATCCAATCATCATCATCATCCAATCCATCATCAGCATCAGCATCAGCATCATCCTCATCCTCATCCTCATCATACAGGCAATCATCATCGTCATCCAGGCAATCATCATCATCCCCTGTCCTTCCAGACCCTGGCCGAGGAGGATCATCCAATCATCATCATCCAGTCATCATCTTCATCATCATCCACCCATCATCATCATCATCATCATCATCATCATCATCATCATCATCATCATCATCATCATCATCATCATCATCATCATCATCATCATCATCATCATCATCATCATCATCATCATCATCATCATCATCATCATCATCATCATCATCATCATCATCATCATCATCATCATCATCATCATCATCATCATCATCATCATCATCATCATCATCATCATCATCATCATCATCATCATCATCATCATCATCATCATCATCATCATCATCATCATCATCACCCAATCATCATCCCCTGTCCTTCCAGACCCTTGCCGAGGAGGATCTTCCCGCCTACGCCGACGCCCCCGACGAGGAGGACCCCGAAGCCCTCGAAGTGGACGATGGAGTCCCGCTGCCCTCTGCCTCCGAGCCACCTGCCGGTGCCGGCGCGGCCGGTGATGATGGGGGTGAGGGCGAGGGCGAGGGGGACGAGGAGGCGGGGCAGGAGTCGGGCGGTGAGGAGGTGACTCCACCGGAGGCCGGACGGGCCTCGGCGTTGCCTCAGCAACAGCAGCAGCAGGGGGCAGGGGCAGGCGGCGGGCAGCCGGGCGCCACACCACGGAAACTGTTCAGGGTCGGTCAACCGTCGATGATGATGATTGGATGATGATGATCGGATGATGACGATTGGATGGTTGTATGGTTGGATTATGATGATTGGATGGTGGTGCTGATCGAAATGATGATCGGATGGGGTTGAATGGTGGGCGACTGTGACTGTTTGTCCGACTGTTGTTTTTGGTCGGCTTTGTTGACATCCCGGTCGTCTTGTGTGTGTGTGTGGGGGGACAGTTGAGCGGGCCTGTTTGGGGGGCGTAACGTGGATGCCGAGGGACAGGCACACCCCCATCCCTCTCTCTGCTCACTCAACTTGCACCTCACTCTCCATCCACCGCTGACCCGCACAGGAGGGCGAGGATCCCCATGAGGGCCACCGTCGCATTCGGCGCCTTGGGGGGGCGGGCCCGTGGAGCCAGCGGCCCACCTGGACGACCGTCCTGCGAACCCAGCCGACGCGGGTGGAGGTGCTGCAGATGGTCACAACGACCATCGACGAGGCGGTCAAGCTCACCGTGTCGGGGGCCGAGCGGCCCTTGCAGATGGTCCGTCTGGGGATGATGATGAGGATTGATGATGACGGTGGCGGTGGCGATGGTTGGATGATGATGATTGGATGATGATGATGATTGGATGATGATTGGATGATGATTGGATGATGATGATGATGATGATGATGATGATGCTTGGATGATGATGATGCTTGGATGATGATGATGCTTGGATGATGATGATGCTTGGATGATGATGATGCTTGGATGATGATGATGCTTGGATGATGATGATGATTGGATGATGATGTTGATGATGTTGATGATGATGATGTTGATGATGATTGGGTGATGATGCTCGGCCGACGATGATCGGACGATGATGATGATCAGACGATGGACGACGATGATGCGAGTCGCGTTCCACTCTCCTCACACTCCCTCCATCCATCTGCCTTCTCTGCCTCTCTTCTGCCTCTCTTCTGCCTCTCTTCAGTTGGTCCACCGACCGCTGCTCCCCTCGCCGCCCCCGGTCGGCCTGGACACGGTCGAAGCCCTGGGCCGGGACGCCACCCTGAAACTGCTCCGCGAGGAGATGTCTCGCATCGTCGAGGACTCGTTCGTCCTTGGACGCGAATTCCTCAGGATCTTCCTGCGTCCGTGCGGACCCTCCCTCCATCAGCACATGTCACGGGGAGCATCAGCACTCTGAGACTCCGGTCCCCCCGTCCCTCCATACGCCCCACAACGACACAGCCAGACTGTCTTTCCCCCCCATTTTTTTTGTGTTGCTCAAATGACATCATCAGATGATCATCGCGTCCACTTCCCCGTCCCTCCATACGCCCGCCCCACAACAGCCCAGGCCAAGCTGTTTGACCACAATTGCGGCAAATCTCACATTCTCTTTGCCACATATGCCCACCACAACAGCCCAGGCCAAGCTGTTTGACCACAAGTGCCAGTGGAACTACGACCAGTACCGGGCTAAGGTGCGCACATGCTCGGAGATCCGCCGCGATCTGCGGACCCTCGCCGCTTGGAAACGCGAGATTGACTGGTCCGTGTCCAACACACGCCAGGCGCGCGCGCGCATCATCAGCATCAGCATCAGCATCAGCATCAGCATCAGCATCAGCATCAGCATCAGCATAATCCAATCATCATCAGCATCAGCATCAGCATCAGCATCAGCATCAGCATCATCATCATCCAATCATCCAATCATCATCATCATCATCATCATCATCATCGTCATCGTCATCGTCGGCATCATCATCATCCAATCATCCCACCATCATCATCACCTTCGGGCTCCAAATGGTTTCGGTGGGGTTTGCGCAGCATGAAGTCGAGCAGCGCCTGCGGGATCCTCTTCATCAACACCTCCGACCTGAAGCGCGAGCTGAACGCCATCCACAAGGTCCCCGCCGCTCCCCCCGCCCCTTCCCTTGTGCCCGTCCGCCTCTCTCTCTCTCTCTCTCTCTCTCTCATATTCCGGAAAACCGAGCCACCAGGGCCCGTAAAAGGGGAACAGAGAGAGAAAAGAAATCACTTAAAATACCAACTGGTTGGCTCCGTCCCACTCAGTGCTCAGCCCGTAGCTCGTCGAGCCCTCAGGCGGCACCAGGAAGCAGCAGCTTCTTGTCGCAGTCGGTCTTGGCCACGCACGGCGGGCCTGGGTTGATGGCAAACGGGTTGCGGGTGTCGGCCAGTCTCCCGGAGGCAGTCTGGTACCAGAAGTCAGGCATCAGGGCAACGTAGTACATCAGAGTCACCGAGATCCTCGTCTCTCTCTCTCTCTCTCTCTCTCTCTCTCTCTCTCCCTCTGCATCCTTCTCTTCGTTCCGTTCTCGTCACATTTCACCCACACCACACACACACACACACACACACACCAACAGGAGACCCAGGAACAGGTGCAGCAGCATCTGCGGGATGTCTTCATGGAGACCATTCGAAGCGTGACCACAGCCTTCCAGTCGCACTCCAAGGCCAGTGCCGCCACACACACGTGACACCCGTTCATCATCATTCCAATCATCCCAGTTATCATTCCAATCATCATTCCATGCATCATTCCAGTCATCATCATCATCACCACCACCACCACCATCCAATCATCGCCTTCACCATCATCACCATCACCATCTCATCATCCAATCATCATCCATCGCAACTTCCACCCAACCATCATCATCATCATCATCATCCAATCATCATCATCCAATCATCATCATCCAATCATCATCATCCAATCATCATCATCCAATCATCATCATCTCACCACGCTCCCCTCACCCACCCCACACACACAGACGCTGCTTCCCAAGCAGCAGATGACCCTCGCCGACTACGTGGACTTCCTTCAGAAGATCGACGAGGTCGAGCGGGCGGCCAGCGAGCTGAAGGTGCGCCTGACCAACGCCGATGAGATGATGAGCCTGCTCTGCGACCCCACCATGGTCACGGCCGCCATCAAGCCCGACCATCATCAGGAGTCCGAGCACGGGGCCGCGCACAGCACCCAGGAGCGGTTCATCAAGGACTTCGCCGCGGCCGTTGATGTCCGTGTGCCCGTCCCCCAGCCCAGCCCCCCAGCCCCCGAGCCCCATTTCCTGCCCGTTGTGGTTCAGCTATCCCATCCCATCATCACACCACACCACATCACATCACATTCCCATCCCATCCATCCGACAAGGCCATCCCAGACAATTTTCTTGACATTTGTTTTGGTGGGTGACATTGGCTGGTGATTGGATGATGGTGCTGGCTGGTTGGGGTGGTTTCAGCTGCGGGAGCGAACCCGGCCCGCGATGGAGGCCTTCCTGCAGCAGTCGGTGGCTCAGCTCGAGCAGACGGCCCTCGGGGTCTTCAACGACCTCAACACGGGCATCGTCCGTTCGCACCCCGCGCCCACCATCCACGCCCTCCAGCTCCTGTCCCAGCCTTCATCCTTCGATCGGGATCGTCACCATTCGATCGGCATCCAGTCATCCAGTCATCCAGTCATCCAGTCATCCAATCATCATCCAGTCATCATCATCCAGCCATCATCATCATCCAGCCATCATCATCATCCAGTCCATCATATCAGCATCATCATCATCATCATCATCATCATCATCATCATCATCATCATCATCATCATCATCATCCATCATCATCATCATCATCATCCAATCATCATCATCATCATCCAATCATCACCCCTGTCCCCGCGCGCTCGCTCCAGTTCGTCGACGACACGGCCGAGACCAGTGCCGCCATCGCGGCCATGGAGAAGCTTGCCGGTCAGGTGGACAAGTTCCGCGACACGGCGACCACCTTCACGGGGTACGCCAAGGCCATGAAGGTGGCCGAGCTCTCCATGCCCAATGTCAAGTCGTGTGGCGATCGGTACCAGCACCGCAGGGACGAGTGGGCCCTGCTCGCCAAGTGGTCCGTGGGGTGATGATGATGTGGTGATGATGATGATGGTTGGATGATGGTTGGTGGTTGGTGGCTGGTGGTGGTTGGTGGGTGGTGGTGGGTGGTGATGATGATCATGATGACTGGATGATGGTGGTTGGCG
>JAPMOS010000009.1:277500-305000 GCA_027972325.1 Paratrimastix pyriformis | reverse complement strand
GATGATGATGATGATGATGATGATGATGATGATGATGCCTGGATAATGATTACGATTGGATGATGATGATGATGATGATGATGATGATGATGATGATGATGATGATGATGATGATGATGATGATGATGATGATGATGATGATGATGATGATGATGATGATGATGATGATGATTGGGTGATGATGATGATGATTGGGTGATGATGATGATGATTGGGTGATGATGATGATGATTGGGTGATGATGATGATGATTGGGTGATGATGATGATTGGATGATGATGATGATTGGATGATGATGATGATTGGATGATGATGATGATGATGATGATTGGATGATGATGATGATTGGATGATGACTGGATGACTGGATGATGACTGGATGATGTGCAGGTGCGTGGCCAGCGGACGACCCTGGAACGCTGCGCCCTGAACACACTGATCATCATCGATGTCCACGCGCGCGATGTTGTTCAGGTCAGAGAGGCCTCCCTCCCTCTTCTTCGATCCTCATCGTCATCATCCCAATCATCATCCCAATCATCATCCAATCATCATCATCCAATCATCATCTTCTTCCTCGTCCGCCATTGCATCTCTCGCAGGGCCTGATCGACTGCCAGGCGCAGGGTCAGGACCACTTCGACTGGACCCGCCAGCTGCGGTACTACTGGGACGATCAGCAGGGCGAGTGTCTCGTCCGGCAGACCAACTGCGAGTTCCTGGTCTGCCGCCCTGCCACCCCCGACTTATGAGTCCCGCACCGGGCCGAGAAAATTATGGGACATCAAAAAAAAAAGATTACTTATGGGACAGCCAAAATCTCAAATATATTATGGGACAGCCAAAAAAATCAAATCAAAAAAAAAAAGAAAAAAAGATCAAGCATAAATTCCTCATTTATCTTGACTTTCACCACCGCTTGCGACAGTTCGGCTACGAGTACCTTGGTAACACGACCCGTCTCGTGATCACCCCGCTGACCGATCGGTGCTACATGACGCTGACCCTTGCGGTCCATCTCAACCTGGGCGGCGCCCCCGCTGGGCCCGCCGGCACGGGCAAGACCGAGACTGTCAAGGATTTGGCCAAGGCACTCGCGCGCCAGTGCGTGGTCCGTAGATTGGGTGCGGTGGGGTTTGGTGGGAACGCAATCAGCATCAACAACATCAGCATCATCCAATCAGCATCATCCAATCAGCAGTATCAGTAGCATCATTCATCGCAATCAGCATCAGTATCGCCATCATCACCATCATCATCGTCATCCAATCATCATCATCATCATCCAGCATCATCATCATCATCCAGCATTCTTCATCAGCATCAGCATCATCATCCAGTCATCATCATCCAGTCATCATCATCCAATCGTCATCATCATCACCATCATCATCATCATCATCACCACGCACCGTCGCGCACCGTCGCGCACCATCGCGCATCAACAGGTGTTCAACTGCTCGGACCAGCTGGACTACAAGATGATGGGCCGCTTCTTCTCTGGGCTCGCCCAGGCCGGCGCCTGGGCCTGCTTCGATGAGTTCAACCGCATCGACATCGAGGTCCGCCTTCTGTGCCGCCCTTGGTTGTCCGCGGGAGAATATGAGGATGTTACGATAGTTTCGTTCAGTAAAATAGTTTATATTTCATGTCGTGTCCCAGAATCATCACCATTCAGTTTTAAAAAAAAAAAAAAAAACATGTCTCGTCATCCCACATTATTTTGCTCCCGTCCCGCTGCTCATCGACCCGACCCTCTCGCCACCATCATCCCATGACCGCGCAGGTGCTGTCGGTCATTGCCCAGCAGGTGATGACCATCCAGGCGGCCATCATGGGCCACGCGGAGCGGTTCCTCTTCGAGGGCAACGAGATTCGGCTCAACCCCAACTGCGGCTTCTTCATCACCATGAACCCCGTCCGTCTCCTTGGCGCGTTTAGTGTCATCGTCGTCGTCATCATCATCATCATCATCATCATCATCATCATCATCATCATCAATCATCATCATCATCATCATCATCATCATCATCATCATCATCATCATCATCATCATCCGATCATCATCCGATCATCATCCGATCATCATCCAATCAATCATCATCATCATCATCATCATCATCATCATCATCCAATCATCATCCAATCATCCAATCATCATCATCATCCAATCATCATCCAATCATCATCCAATCATCCAATCATCATCATCATCCAATCATCATCATCCAAGCATCATCCAAGCATCATCCAATCATCGCCATCATCATCATCATCATCATCATCATCATCGCCCCGTCCCCTAGGGTTACGCGGGCCGCACGGAGCTGCCTGACAACCTGAAGGCCCTCTTCCGGCCGGTGTCCATGATGATCCCCGACTATGCCCTGATTGCCGAGATCATGCTCTTCTCCGAGGTCCGCCTCCTCCCATACCCTTCTGTCCCTCTCCTCCCTGTCTATCTGTCCATGCGCAGATGCATTATTCCGTCCCCATTCTCTTAACATCTGCCATCTGCGTGTGAATGAATGCCCTTGCGTTCATCGATTGTCCCGTCCCCTTCCTCCCTGCAGGGCTTCCAAACGGCCAATCATCATCATCATCCAATCATCACCATCCTCGTCATCATCATCCTCCGATCATTCTGTTGTCCCATGCAGGGCTTCCAAACGGCCAAGGTGCTCGCCTCGAAGATGACCCAGCTGTACAAACTCTCCTCCGAGCAGCTCTCCCAGCAGGACCACTACGACTTCGGTATGCGGGCCGTCAAGTCGGTGCTGGTCATGGCAGGTCCGCCTGATGATGATGAAGAAGTTTCTTGATGTTGATGATCATGTTGTTGATGATCATGTTGTTGTTGTTGTTGTTGTTGTTGTTGTTGTTGTTGTTGTTGTTGTTGTTGTTGTTGTTGTTGTTGTTGTTGTTGGTGTTCTTGTTGGTGTTGTTGTTGTTGTTGTTGATGTTGACGTTGTTGATGATGTTGTTGTTGATTGGTTGATTGGATGTAGTGGGCATGGTGGTGATGATCGATGATTGCTGGAGGATTGGATATGGATGATGACTTTTTGATGATTCGTGCTCATTGTCCCATCGCGCCCCCTGCAGGCACCCTGAAGCGGCGGTACACCACCCTGACGGAGGACATTGTGCTGATCCGGGCCCTGCGCGACACCAACACCCCCAAGTTCCTCTCGGAGGATGTGCCCCTCTTCATGGGCATCATCCAGGTCCGTCCATCATCACCACAGCATCATCATCAACCATCACCCAAGCATCATCACCCAATCATCAGCATCAGCATCAGCATCAGCATCAGCATCATCACCCAATCATCAGCATCATCACCCAATCATCAAATCATCACCCAATCATCATCATCAGCATCATCATCATCATTCAATCATTAGCATCAGCATCATCAGCATCAGCATCAGCATCACTTTCTTCTTCTTTTCTTCTTCTTCTAGGATCTGTTCCCGGGGATTGAGATTCCCTCGGTGCAGCACGGGGACCTGCAGGAGGCCATCGAGGAGGCGCTGGTCAAGAAGAACATGCAGCCCGTGCCCTCGTTCGTCCTCAAGGCCATCCAGCTCTACGAGACCATGGAGGTCCGATGCGCGTGCCCTCGCTCCCGTCACCCTCTCGCTCGCTCCTCTCGGGTCATCCGAATCCTCGGCCCACGGTCACATCGGGTGCTACCTGCCTCTGCTGTTGCTGATGATGATGATGATGATGATCACCGTTGATGATCGCTGTTGATAATGCTCTGAATGATGATGATGATGATGTTGATGTTGATGATGATGTTGATGTTGTTGCTGTTGCTGTCTGGTGCGCAGGTTCGGCACGGTGTGATGATGGTAGGCATGACCGGGTCGGGCAAGACGGTGGCCATCGAAGCCCTCTGCGACGCCATTAATGCCCTGAAGGCGGCCGGGGTGGACGGGTTCAACGGGGCCAACCGGACCGTGCTCAACCCCAAGTCGATCACCATGGGCGAGCTCTACGGCCAGTTCATCGAATCATCAGCATCCATAAGCATCGCATCATCATCATCATCCATCATCAATCATCATCATCCAATCATCGTCAGCATCATCATCCACTCATCATCATCATCATCATCCAGCTCATCATCATCATCCAGCTCATCATCATCATCATCATCCAATCATCAGCATCATCCAATCATCAGCATCATCCAATCATCCAATAATCATTCTCATCCAATCTCCTCCCTCCCTCCTCCCTCCCTCCTCTCCTCCTCCCCCCCAGTCGCACGAGTGGCAGGACGGCCTGTGCCCGCGCTACTTCAAGGAGCTTGCCGAGAAGGGCAAGGGCAGCGATGCCCGTGAGCTGCTGATCTTCGACGGGCCCGTGGACTCGCTCTGGATTGAGTCGATGAACACCGTGCTCGATGATAACAAGATGCTCTGCCTCACAAACGGTCCGTCGCAGCAGCAGCAGCAGCAGCATCCAATCACCATCACCATCACCATCACCATCAGCATCCTCCAATCATCATCATCATCATCATCATCATCATCATCATCATCATCATCATCATCAGCATCATCCAATCATCCAATCATCCAATCATCCAATCATCCAATCATCCAATCATCATCAGCATCATCATTATCGAGTCTATGAACAATAACAAGATGCTCTGCCTCACAAACGGTCCGTCCCGTCATCATTCACGGGACCACGCCCTCGCAGCAGCCTGATGGCGATCAAAACCCGGACCATGACATGGTCATCACAATCCACCACACTCAAACCCACAAGCGATCAATCGGCCCATCCACCCACCCACCTCCATCCACCCACCCGGTCAGACCTCTTCATCACCGAACCAACCCGCCCACCGGTGGAAGATGAGTGGCCAGACGACATCAATCACATCCATTGCACCATTTTCATCATCCCACCCAGGTGACCTGGAACCATCCTCACATTCATCACACCATTTTCATCATCCTATCCCCCCCCCCCCCCCCCCCCCCCCCCCCCCCCATCCCACACCCACAGGTGACCGGGAAGAGCAGCCAGATGACTCACATCCATCGCCTCATTTCCTCTTCCCATCCATCCATCCAACCAACCAACCAGGTGACCGGTGGAAGATGAGCAGCCAGATGACGATGATGTTCGAGGTGGCCGACCTTCGCGTTGCCTCCCCGGCCACGGTCTCCCGATGCGGTATGATCTACCTGGAGGAGCAGCACCTCGGCTGGCGGGCCCTGGTCAAGTCTTGGGCACAGAAATTCGAGGAGGACGTCCGTCATCGTGTCGTCGTCGTCGTCGTCGTCGTCGTCATCATCATCATCATCATCATCATCATCATCATCATCATCATCCTGATCATCATCATCCTGATCATCATCATCCTGATCATCATCATCCTGATCATCATCATCCTGATCATCATCATCCAGTCATCATCATCATCCAGGCTTTCCACATCGTCCCATGTTTCAAGCATCATCCAGTCATCATCATCACCATCCAATCATCATCATCATCAATCAGCATCATCAATCAGCATCATCAATCAGCATCAGCATCCAATCATCCCGTCATCATCACATCTAGTCATCCTCTTCTCGTCATCATCAGCATCATCGCCAGCATCATCACCATCATCATCACCCCCTCCTCTCCTCCCTGCCTCCCCCGCATCGCAGCACCCGCCCCACGAAGGCTTCCTCCGTCTGCTTACCGAGCGCTTGGTGGCGCCCTGCGTCCAGTTCCTCCGGCAGCAGTGCACCGAATTCATCCCGTCGGTCAACTTCGGCTTGATCAGCTCGCTGCTGGGTCTCTTTGGGGCCCTGATCGCCCGCTACCAGGCCGCCAAGGAGGCCGCGGCAGGGGCGGCGGCGGCGCTGGAGAAGAAGAAGGTTTGGCACCGTCCCGCCCCAGTCATATTCCAATCATTATCATCGCTACTCATCTGCATCACCCAATCATCCTCACAATCACATCGTCCAGATCCAGTCATCATCATCATCATCATCATCCAATCATCATCCAATCATCATCATCATCATCATCATCATCATCATCATCATCATCATCAATCATCATCATCATCATCATCATCATCATCATCATCATCATCATCATCATCATCATCATCATCATCATCATCCAATCAGCATCATCATCATCATCATCATGCCCCCATCCCACGCACACCACACACCACACCCAACAGCCCAAGAAAGGCTCCAAGTCAAAGGCGGCCGCGGCAGCCGAGGAGGACGAGGACCTGCTCCTCGACGATGACGCCAAGCCCTCAGACAGCTCGCCCCTCTTCCGCAATCAGCACCCGGACGACCCCAGCTATCCCCTCTCGCTCGCCATCAAGCACTTTGTCTTCGCCCTGACCTGGAGCTTTGGCGCGTCCACCGATGACGCGTGCAAGGAGAAATTCATGGAGTTTTTGAAGCGGCTGCTGGTGCCCCCGCCCGCGGCCAGTGCGGCCTCGCTGGCGCTGTCGAGCACTAAGGCCCAGCCGGCGGGGAGCGGTCTGTGTCGCCGTGGACGGGATGATTTTGATTGATGTTGAGGCTGGGGTGGAGGAAGTGTGTGAATTTTGAGCAGAGGGGTAGTCCCTGGAATGGGGGTCCCCCGTGAACTTGAACTCGTCATTGCCTTTCAAATCCATTCTGTCCGTTTCTATCCCATGTCTGATCTCTCGCCACACAGGCCCCTCTGCCGAGGATGACGACATGTACTACCGCCAGATCATGGCCGCCCTGCAGATGCCTGAGGAGGGGAGCCCGGGCGACTACTGGGTGCAGGACAAGGGTCCCATCGCTCTCTGGGAAGCTTGGCAGAGCAGGGTCGCGCCCTTCGTGTACAACAAGGTCTGTCCTTGGCGCTGTCGGAAAGGCATCAATGGGGCTGTAGATCACTTGGTAGATCGTCCGCATGGCATGCGGGAGGCAAGGGGATCGAAACCCCTCAGCTCCAACATTAATTTTTCGATTCTCTTTTTTTTTCTCCCAAGGCGCTGCCCTTTGAGGAGACCGTGGTGCCCACGGTGGACACGACGACGACGGCCTACCTGCTGGATGTGCTGCTCCTGGGTGGGGCCAACGTCCTCCTCACGGGCGCAACGGGGGTCCGTTCCGGCGGCCGAATGATGATGATGATTGGATGATGATGATTGGACGATGATGATTGGACGATGATGATTGGATGATGATGATTGGATGATGATTGGATGTTGATTGGATGTTGATGATTGGATTGGATGATGATGATTGGATGATGATGATTGGATGATGATGATTGGATGATGATTGGATGTTGATTGGATGTTGATTGGATGTTGATGTTGATGTTGATGATGATGATTGGATGCTGATGATGATGATGACTGCTTGCAGGGGGCGCGGTAACAGGCAGGTGGGCGCATTCCTCTCTTCATGACCATCCTCTTCCATTGTGGGGTGGCTGGGCGGGGGGCGGTTATCACCAGGTGGGCAAGACGGTGATGGTGCAGACCTCTCTTCATTACCATCCTCTTCCCATCCTCTTCCCTTGTGGGGTGGCTGGGCGGGGGCGGCCATCAACAACAGGTGGGCAAGACGGTGATGGTGCAGGACTATCTGCGACTGCCGACCACCGTGGAGAAGGCCTTCAGTTTCCAGATCAACTTCTCAGCCCAGACCTCGGCCGCCCTGACACAGGACATCCTCGAGGGCCGGCTGACCCGCAAACGGCACAACCTGCTGGGCCCTCCCATTGGCAAGAAGGTCCGACAGTGGGCCATATCATCAGCATCATCATCATCCATCATCATCATCATCATCATCATCATCATCATCATCATCATCATCAACCTGCTGGGCCCACCCATTGGCAAGAAGGTCCGACAATCAGCCAATTGTCCAAAAAGGCAGCATCCAGCCATCACCATCACCCAATCAGCATCATCAGCATCAGCATCAGCATCATCAGCATCAGCATCATCAGCATCAGCATCAGCATCATCATCATCATCATCATCATCATCATTTATCCACTCATCATCATTTATCCACTCATCATCCAACCATCATCATCCAATCATCATCATCCAACCATCATCATCCAACCATCATCATCCACTCATCATCTTCATACAATCATCATCATCATCCAATCATCCTCCAATCATCCTCCAATCATCATCATCATCATCATCATCATCATCATCATCATCATCATCATCATCTCATCCCCCGCGCGCAGGCGGTTGTCTTCGTGGACGACGCCAACATGCCGGCCCCCGAGCGCTACTTCGCCCAGCCCCCCATCGAGCTCCTCCGCCAGTCAATCGGCCAGACGGGCTTCTACGACCGCAAGAAACTGACCTTCACATACCTGGGCGACACCCAATTCGTGTTGGCCTGCGGCCCACCCGGCGGCGGACGCAACCAGATGACCCCGCGGTTGACTCGGCTGTTCCACTGCCTGGGGATGCCAAAGGTGAGCCGGCTCTCCATGGGGACAATCTTTGCGGCCGTGGTCAACGGGTTTCTGGGGGCTCAGGAGCCCGCCCTGCCTGCTGCGGTCTGTGCCATGTGTGTGTGTCGTGGACTTCGTGGTGAGATGAGACCCCCCACTTGCCCTTGAATGATGGTAAGCAACTGCACAACATCCAGCACTTTACAGCCATCATACATTACATCATCACATTACATCACATTACATTTTCACATCACATCAACATCGCATCAACACCCACTCACCCATCCACCCATCCACCCACCCCTCCACCCCAGGTCCAATCCCTGGGCCCCGCTCTGGTCGAGGCCACGGTGGCCCTCTACGCCAAGGTGGGCACGGACCTGCTTCCCACCCCGTCCAAGTCCCACTACACCTTCAACCTGCGCGATGCCAGCTCGCTCGTGGGCGGCATTCTGGGTGCCGGGTCGGCCGGCTTCAAGGAGAAGCTGGCCGTGGTGCGCCTCTGGGCCCACGAGGCCGCCCGGGTCTTCCGGGACCGGCTGGTCAATGCCGAGGATCGCGGCTGGTTTGACCGCACCGGTCCGTCGGGGTTCTTCTTCAGGGGGGCGGGTCGGCGGAAAAATTATGGGAGGCGGTCCCATAATGATTTAGGTGAGTTGAACTCCGGGATGGTGGCACCGGTTCAATTCCAGAGTGCCCCAGATATTTTTTCCCCCCTTTGTGTTTTTTTGGACCGGTTCGAAAACATGCCTTCCGACAAGCTACGATGTTCATCGTTTGTTGAGATGGCTCAACGGTAGAGCCAAACATTTCGTTCCGCCGCGGGTGGCAAGGTGGCAAGGTGTCTGGCGAGCAAAATAGACCCCGCCATCGTTTCCGCCATGGGGGGAAACCCCCTGAACCAACTCGTTTTGGGTTCCCATAATTTTTCCCGCGACGCTATTGTATCCCATAAGTTGTCCGATTTGTTAAGAAATGACACTTTGTCGACCTCGTATCTCCTCAACCGTCCATCAGCGGACGACCCGTTGCGCTTGTGGGCTATCGTTTGAGATATTTTTATGATTTCAACTTTTTGATCATATTCATGATCCCCATCGAGGGCCCCTTGTATGGCGACGCGTTTGTCATTCGACGACATCGCCATACAAAGGGGGCCCCATGGTGGCTCAACGACTATCATGCAGATAGTCATAAAAATCACTGAGTAAGGGTTTTAGATGATGGGGATCATGAATATGATCAAAAAAGTTGAAAAAAATTCAGTTAAAAATTTTCACTGCAATGTGATGGCCTCGGATTCCCTATAGAAAATCGAAAAATGTGACAGACACCATTTTCGTATCTCAAACGATAGCCCACACATGGGGCACCACGAAACGCGCAACGGGGTCGTCCGCTGATGGCTCCATGGCGGGTTTGGCGGCGCGGCGCAGGGCCGGACGGAGGAGGCCAACGGTTGGGGAGATACGAGGTCGACAAAGTGTCATTTCTTAACAAATCGGACAACTTATGGGATACAATAGCGTCGCGGGAAAAATTATGGGAACCCAAAACGAGTTGGTTCAGGGGGTTTCCCCCCATGGCGGAAACGATGGCGGGGTCTATTTTGCTCGCCAGACACCTTGCCACCTTGCCACCCGCGGCGGAAGGAATAGTCGGAGCCTACGGATTAGAGAGGCTGACCTTGAACACCAAGCCGATGAGTTCGATTCCAACCTGTCCCGGGAACTCGGCACTGGCCACTGCTTCTCCATCCTGTCCGCCGATGTCTGCATGCGCATCCGGTACTTCATCCGCACGCTCCGGCTGGCCCTGGCCCAACTCCGTCAACGCCACAACGCCCTCCGAATCCGGTATGCCGCCCTGCGTGACCAGAACGCCGCCCTCCAGGCCCGCCTCACAGCCATCCAACGCCAAGTCCCGCCCGAGATCTTGCCCAACGACCTTCGCGAGCTCGTCCACGGCCCGGTGCCCGCAGCAGCAAGTTGACAACAAGAGACCCGCCAAACCAGTGTCGTCGATCGACCAAGGACTCTTCAGTCCAAACCGCGTGCCTCTCTGCGTCGGCTCAAGCTGCGAGGCCCCCCGAAAGTGTAAAGTGGAGTGGAGTGGAGTGTGTTGAAGAGAAGATGATGTTTTTTGGGGGGGTGGGTTGGATGACTCTCGTTCACCACCACCATCCCCTCCACCCCCCACACCCGCGCAGCCATGGCGGTCATGACGGAATGTTTTGGGGTGGACCACCCCCCATCACCCGGCGAACTGATCTTCACGGACATCCCCGAGCATCACGGCGACCAGCGGGTGTACCGCGAGGTGCGCAGCACGGAGGCCCTCTCGTCCATTCTCCACGTCCGTATGCCATGCCATCATCCATCATCATCCAATCATCACCATCATCATTTGATCATCCGATCATCTGATCATCAAATTATCGTCAAACTCTCATCAAATTATCATCCAATTGTCATCAAATCATCATATCATCACCATCATCCCACCAACCCAACCTCCGCATCCCAACGGCCCCGCACCGCACAGGAGCACCTGGAGGACTACAACATGAGCTGCCCCCGACGGATGGATCTTGTCTTCTTCGATGACGCCGTTATGCACATCGCCCGCATCGCCCGCATCATCCGCCAGCCCCGCGGTCCGTCCCTCCACAGACAGACAGACAGACAGACAGACAGACAGACAGCACGACACGACACGACACGACACGACACGACACGACACGGTACGACACGGACAGACACAGCACAGCAGCACCTCGCATGCATCATCTCCACAAGGCAAGAGACAAGGGCGCAGACAGCACACAGACAGCAGGACACAGATTCACCTGCCCACTTCCCACCCACCCCCGGTCCCCGCACCCCACCCTCCAGGCAACGGGCTGCTGATTGGCGTTGGCGGCAGCGGCCGTCAGTCGCTGACGATGCTGGCGGCCCACATTGCCGAGTGCCGGATGACCTCGGTTGAGATCTCGAAGATCACCACGGTCCAGTCCAGTCATCATCATCATCATCCGTCGTCGTCGTCGTCGTCGTCCAATCATCATCATCATCATCATCCTCCAATCATCATCATCATCATCCTCCTCCAATCATCATCATCATCATCATCATCATCATCATCATCATCATCATCATCATCATCATCATCATCATCATCATCATCATCATCATCATCATCATCATCATCATCATCATCATCATCATCATCATCATCATCATCATCATCATCATCATCATCATCATCATCATCATCATCATCATGACCCCTCTTCCCTCTCCTCTCCTGCAGGCGCTGCTGAGTGCCGGGGCCAAGATGATGCCCACGGTCTTCATGCTGACCGACACCCAGATCGTCAAGGAGCAGTTCCTGGAGGACATCAACAACTTGCTCAACGTGGGTGAGGTGCCCAACCTCTGGAAACCCGATGAGTCTGTGTCGCGGTCGCCCAGCCCACACCCTCCCTCCCACCCAGCTGCGTCGAAGTCCAAATATCGAAGAAATGAGTGTAAAAGGGCGGAATGAGCACCCGCACTTTTTCATCTGTCGAAAATCGGCCAAAGGATATCGAACTTGTTCACGATATTATAAATCATTGGTATACGTATTCATTCGAATTTTTTTGGACAAACCAATCACCTCAAATCACTCCGGGTTTCATTGGTGGTGGTTCTGATAGGATCGATGCCATCCTGGAGCAGGTGCGTCCAGCGGCCAAGCAGGCCGGCAAGGGGCTGGGCCGGGACGAAGTCATGGCCTACTTTGTCTCGCTCACCCGAGCTCGCCTCCACGTGATCCTCTGTCCGTTTCTCCCACGCGCCTCATTCATCATCATCATCCGATCATCATCATCCGATCATCATCATCCGATCATCATCATCCGATCATCATCATCCGATCATCATCATCCGATCATCATCATCATCCCCCCAACCCACCACACGCACCCCCAGGCATGTCACCCATCGGCGCGACCCTTCGCAATCGGCTGCGGCAGTACCCGTCGCTGGTCAACTGCTGCGCGCTGGACTGGTTCGACCCGTGGCCCACGGACGCCCTGCTTCAGGTGGCCCGCAGGCGGCTGGTCGACATGCATACCATCAGTCCGCCATGCCCCCTCCTCATGCGCATGACACACGAGCGACTATCATCTACGACACATCACATCGGCACGATAACGTCGTGTCATTGGCCCCATCCTCACCACTTCCATCCTCTTCAAGAAGTCACCCGACATGTTGGCATTGTCCCGTTATCATCATCATCATCATCAGCATCATCATCATCCAGTCGTCGTCATCATCATCAGCATCATCAGCATCAGCATCATCAGCATCATCAGCATCATCAGCATCATCAGCATCATCATCATCATCATCATCATCATCATCATCATCATCATCCAATCATCATCATCCAATCATCATCATCATCAGCATCAGCATCAGCATCAGCATCATCATCATCATCATCATCATCATCATCATCATCATCATCATCATCATCATCATCATCATCATCATCATCATCATCATCATCATCATCATCATCATCATCATCAGCATCAGCATCAGCATCAGCATCATCATCATCATCATCATCATCATCATCATCATCATCATCATCATCATCATCATCATCATCATCATCATGCCCCCTCCTGCCAGACGATGCCATGCGGGACCAGATTGCCCAAGTCTTCGTGCACATCCACACCTCGGTCAAGGACGCGGCCGAGCAGTTCTACCAGCAGCTCCGAAGGCGCACCTACGTCACGCCCACCTCGTATCTCGAGGTCCCGTCGACATTGGTTTTTTTTTTTTTTTGACGTTTGTGTTTTTCTGTGTGTCGAATGGAATCCACGTCACACCCACATCATTCCTCGAGGTCCGACTTGGCATTTTTTTGGCGTTCGTCTCTTCTGTCTCTCGTCACTCCCACATCATCCCCTCGGGGGTCCGTCGACTTGATGCTGTTTTTCGTGTTTTGTGTGTGCCTTTCCGCGGTCGGATGTATGTCACCTCGGGGGGCCGTCGACTTGGAGACTTGGAGAATTGGGTTTCGTGTCTTACCGCGGGGTCGGATGGGGGGGGGGGGGATCCGGGCTCACCGCCCGCTTGTCATATTTGGTCGTTGCACCCAATACGTCTTGGTGCGATTGCAGAATCGCCTTTTCATCTGTCTCTACCACCCCCCCCCCACACACACACACACACACACACACCATCAGGTGCTTTCGCTCTACGAGAGTCTGCTCACCGAGACGGACGAGAAAATTGGGCGTCGGTATGACAAGCTGAGTGGGGTCTGAGTACCCTGGCAACCACCAACAAGCAGGTCTCCCAGATGCAGGTCCGTATCATCATCATCATCATCACCATCATCCAATCGTTATCATCCAATCATCATCATCTGATCCTCATCATATCCGATCATCATCATCCATCATCATCATCATCATCATCATCATCCATCATCATCATCATCATCATCATCATCATCATCATCATCATCATCATCATCATCATCATCATCATCATCATCATCATCATCATCATCATCATCATCATCATCATCATCATCATCATCATCATCATCATCATCATCATCATCATCATCATCATCCATCATCATCATCACATCATCAGCAGTCGATCCACACACACACGACGGCCCTGATGGGCGAGCTGGCCACCCAGCAGACACAGGTTGAGGCCAAGCGCGAGGTGGTGCAGGGCGAGGAGCGGGTCGTCTCGGCCAAGGCCGCTGAGACCCAAGCCATCGCTGACGACGCCCAGGTCCGATGATGATGATGATCTGGATGATGATGATGATGATGATGATGATGATGATGATGATGATGATGATGATTGGATGATGATGATGGATGGCTGGATGATGGATGGCTGGATGATGATGATGATGATGATGATGATGATGATGATGATGATGATGATGATGATGATGACTGGATGATGATGATGATTGGATGATGACTGGATGATGATTGGATGATGATTGGATGATGATTGGATGATGATGTTTTATTGATGATGATGATCGATTGATGAGGATCGGCTGATGATGATGAGGTCGGATGATCGGATGATGACTGGATGATGATGATGACCACCTCCCTGGGTTGTTTCTTCGTACAGCACGACTTGGACGCTGCCCTTCCCGAGTACCGCCGGGCCATGCGAGCCGTTGAAGCGCTCGATCGTGATTCGCTCACCGAGGTGCGCAGCTTCAAGAACCCGCCCTACCTGGTCACTTATGTCCTGGAGGCCGTCTGCGTGCTCTTCCGGGAGAAGCCCTCGTGGGACAATGCCAAGAAGCTGATGTCGGGTGACTTTTTGAAGACCCTCAAGACATTTGACAAGGTCTGAGAGTTGTTGATGAGGTTGATGATGTTGATGATGTTGATGATGATGCCTGGGTGATGTTGATGGTGATGGTGATGGGACAATGCCAAAGCTCATGTCGGGTGACTTTTTGAAGACCCTCAAGACGTTTGACAAGGTCTGACTCGCTGAAGATGATGGTGTTGATGGTGTTGGACTGGAGAATGATTGGATGATTGGATGATGGTGGTGGTGGGTGGCGACAAGGATTGCTTTTTCCGGATCGGCCGAATCGTTTCTCTGCTCACTCCGGTACTCCCCCGCCCCCTGGCGTGGCCCCTCTCTCAACCCTCCCATTCTCTTTCCTCTGCGTCCCCCCCCCCCCCCCCCCCCCCCCCCCCCCCCCGCCATCGCAACACGCACAGGACTCTCTGACGGAGCCCATCAAACGCACACTGCGCCGCTACACGACCTCCCCGATTTTGACCCGGCGGCCGTGGGCAAGGTGTCCACCGCTGCTCGCGCCCTGTGCGAGTGGATCCGGGCCCTGGTCACGTTCACCGACAAGACGGCCGAGATTGAACCAAAGAGGAGGCGGGCGGAGGAGGCCAAGGCGGTCTGCCTGCATGCCCCCGCCCATCAGCATCCGCATCAGCATCAGCATCTGATCATCACCATCACCATCACCATCAGCACCCGCATCACCATCATCATCATCATCAACAGCATCATCTTCATCTTCATCATCATCCCCCCCCCCCCCCCCCCCCCCATCCTTCAATTCCACCCCTCCACGCCCGCAGGAGCTGGAAGTGCAGATGACGGCGCTGAAGGCCAAGCAGGCCGAACTGCAGGCCGTGGTGGACAAGCTGGGCGAGCTGAAGGCGCGTTATGACGCATCCGTCGCCCGCAAGGAGGTCTGGCGGGGGCAGCCCCCGAATTGATGGGCTGGATGATGATGATGATGATGGCTGGATGATGATGATTTTGTTGTTGTTGATTGGATGATGATGGTGGGATGATGATGATGTTGTTGATGGATGATGATGGATGATGATGGTGGTGGCGGTGATGGTGATGAATGTTGTTGTTTCGGAATATGCACCCTTCTCCTTCCCCACCCGCACCACACCAACCGACATCAGACCCTAGAGAGGCAGATGTCAGCCACAAATACAATTAACAAAGATCTTTCACAAGTGCTCACCATTCCTTCCCCCCCGACACCCCTCCGACATCAGACCCTGGAGAAGTCGATGGATGATGGATGACGGATGATGGTGATGTTGTTGATGATGATGTTTCAGAAAAATATTCACCCTTTCTTCCCCACCCCACCAACCACCCCCCGACACCCCGACACCCCCCCGACATCAGACCCTTGAGAAATCGATGGCCGCCACGAAACTCAAACTCGAGCGGGCCGAGCGGCTCCTGCAAGGCCTCAGCGGCGAGGCCTCCCGCTGGACTGAGACCGTAGCCCAGCTGGCCCAGGAGCGCGCCTCGGTGGTGGGCGATGTTCTGCTTGCCTCGGGTTACATCGCCTATCTGGGGCCCTTCACCAACGAGTACCGCAAGGAGCTGGCGGCACGGTGGGTGAACAAGTGCAAGGAGCTGGGCGTGCCTGTGCTGGCCGATGAGAAGGAACCGTTCTCCTTGGAGCGCGTGCTGGGTCTGTGGTGGGGGTGTGGTTTGTGGTTGGTGGTGGTGATGATTGGATGATGACTTGGATGATGATGAAGAATGATGATGATGGATGATGATGAAGGATGATGATGTTGGTGATGATGGATGATGATGATGATGATGTTGTTGATGATGTTGATGATGTTGATGATGTTGATGATGATGATGATGATGATGGTGATGATGATGATGATGATGATGATGATGGTGATGATGATGATGTTGATGATGTTGATGATGTTGATGATGATGATGGATGATGATGATGATGATGTTGTTGATGATGTTGATGATGTTGATGATGTTGATGATGTTGATGAGGGTTCGATGTATGGCCGATGAGAAGGATCCCTTCTCCCTGGAGCGCGTGCTGGGTCTGTGGTGGGGGTGTGGTGATTGATTGTTGGTGGTGGTGGCGATGACGATTGGATGTTGATGTTGATTGAATGATGATGTTGATGATGATTGGATGTGATGATGATGAATGTTGATGTTGTTGATGTTGTTGTTGATTGGATGATTGATGACGATGACGATGATGTTGATGATGTTGATGAATGATGTTGTGAATTGGATGTTGATGTTGATGTTGATTGGATGATGTTGATGTTGATGATGAGGGTTCGACGTATGGCCGATGAGAAGGATCCCTTCTCCCTGGGTCTGGCAGTGGGCAGCATCCAATCATCATCCAATCATCCATTCATCCTCATCATCATCATCATCATCATATCCCCCTCTCATCCCCCCAATAGGCGATCCGGTGCAGGTTCGTCAGTGGCGCGTCTGCGGGCTGCCTAGCGACCCGCTCTCGACCGTCAACGCCATCATCGCGACTCGCAGCCGGCGCTGGCCGCTGGGGATCGATCCGCAGGGACAGGCCAACCGATGGTCCGTGGGGCGGTAAGTGCACAGCCATTGCCAACCATCATCATCATCATCATCATCATCATCATCATCATCATCATGGTCATCCTCATCCTCATCCAATCATCATCATCATCATTATCAACCCTTCCTGTCCGATTGATCAGTCCTTTGCTTCACATATCATCATCATCATCACTCCAATCATCATCATCATCACTCCAATCATCATCATCATCATCCAATCATCATCATCCAATCATCCAATCATTCAATCATCCAATCATCCAATCATCCAATCATCCATCACCCAGTCATCATCACCCAGTCATCAGCATCCATCAGCATCATCCCGATCATCATCCTCGTCATTTTTCGCCGACGTACGGAGATCTGTTTCAGAAAATCACCACACAATTCACCCCCCACCCACCCACTCCCGTTCCTCGTTCCTGTGCTGTGCAGGATCAAGAACCTGGAGCGGCCCAACCGGCTGATGGTCACCAAGCAGCACGAGACGACCCTCTCCCAGTCCCTTGAGAACACCATTCGCAATGGGATTCCGCTGCTGCTGGAGAACATTGGCGAGACCATCGAACCCGTGGTCTCCCCGGTCCTCAACAAGCAGATCACGAAGGCCGGGCCCAGGCTGCTGATCAGGCTGGGCGACCAGGGTCTGTTTTTCTAAGCCGCTGAATTGGCATCTGATTTGATGTTGTATATGCGTTCTTCATCTGCGCGTCGGTGGTCTAGTGGTAGATAGAGCCAAACATTTCGTTCCGCCGCGGGTGGCAAGGTGGCAAGGTGTCTGGCGAGCAAAATAGACCCCGCCATCGTTTCCGCCATGGGGGGAAACCCCCGGAACCAACTCGTTTTGGGTTCCCATAATTTTTCCCGCGACACTATTGTATCCCATAAGTTATCCGATTTGTTAAGAAATGACACTTTGTCGACCTCGTATCTCCCCAACCGTCCATCAGCGGACGACCCCGTTGCACGTTTCGTGGTGCCCCATGTGTGGGCTATCGTTTGAGATACGAAAATGGTGTCTGTCACATTTTTCGATTTTCTATAGGGAATTCGAGGCCATCACATTGCAGTGAAAATTTTTAACTGAATTTTTTTCAACTTTTTTGATCATATTCATGATCCCCATCATTAAAAACCCTTACTCAGTGATTTTTACGACTATCTGCATGATGGCCGTTGAGCCACCATGGGGCCCCCTTTGTATGGCGATGTCATCATGACATGGCCGCAAAATGCATACAAACGGGGCCCCATGGTGGCTCAACGGCCATCATGCAGATAGTCGTAAAAATCACTGAGTAAGGGTTTTTAATGATGGGGATCATGAATATGATCAAAAAAGTTGAAAAAAATTCAGTTAAAAATTTTCACTGCAATGTGATGGCCTCGAATTCCCTATAGAAAATCGAAAAATGTGACAGACACCATTTTCGTATCTCAAACGATAGCCCACACATGGGGCACCACGAAACGTGCAACGGGGTCGTCCGCTGATGGACGGTTGGGGAGATACGAGGTCGACAAAGTGTCATTTCTTAACAAATCGGATAACTTATGGGATACAATAGTGTCGCGGGAAAAATTATGGGAACCCAAAACGAGTTGGTTCCGGGGGTTTCCCCCCATGGCGGAAACGATGGCGGGGTCTATTTTGCTCGCCAGACACCTTGCCACCTTGCCACCCGCGGCGGAAGGAATAGTCGGAGCCTAAGAATATCACGTTGCCATCGTGGTGACCCGGGTTCAATTCCCGGCCGACGCATTAATTTTCTATTGTAATTAATAGTTGGTTGGTTTTTTTTTCCTTTCCACAGATGTGGACTACAGCGCGGACTTCAAGCTGTACCTGACCAGCAAGCTGCCCAACCCGCACTACGTGCCCGAGATCTGCATTCGGGCGACCATCATCAACTTCACCGTCACCCCGTCGGGCCTTGAGGAACAGCTGCTCGCCGAAGTGGTCTGCGGGTGGTGAGGTCGGGGGGGTGGGGGCGATGGACGGGGCTGGTGTGCGAAGGAGGATGATCTGGACAAGCGGTGATAAAGCGGGTGATCCGTTGATGTTGGTGATGATCATGTTGGTGATGATCATGTTGGTGATGATCATGTTGGTGATGATCATGTTGGTGATGATCATGTTGGTGATGATCATGTTGATCATGATCATGTTGATGATGATCCGTTGATGATGATCATGTTGATGATGATTCGGATCGAATTTTCCCGAAAACTTCGTGTTCTCGCCGCTCCCGGCCGCGCGCTCACACGCACACGCGCACCGACCCCCAGGTTCGGATTGAACGCCCCGAGCTTGAGGAGGAGCGTGACAAGCTGATTGTCCAGATGGCCAAGGATGCTGATGATCTGGAACGGTGTGAGGACGATATCTTGAACCACCTCGCCTCAGGTCGGCCTTGTTGATGCTCGATTGATGGTGGCGGTTGGGGTGATGGTGATGGTGGTGGTGATGGTGGTGATGATGATGATGATGATAATTGGATGATGATGATGATGATTGGATGATGATGATGATGATTGGATGATGATGATGATTGGATGATGATGATGATTGGATGATGATGATTGATTGATGATTGGATGATGATGATGATTGGATGATGATGATTGGATGATGATGATTGGATTGGATGATTGGATGATGATTGGATGATGATGATGATTGGATGATGATGATTGGATGATGATGATTGATTGGATGATGATGATGATGTTGTTGTTGTTGTTGTTGTTGTTGTTGTTGTTGTTGTTGTTGTTGTTGTTGATGATGATGATGTTGATGATGATGATAATTGGGATATTCACACATTAACAATTTTTGTGTGTCTGTATGTGTGATGTGTCTATGTCCCCCCAGTGACGGGCAGCATCCTGGAGAACGAGACGGTCATCAAGGCCCTGGACAATGCCCGGGTTGTGTCGACGGCGACCAAGGCCCGGGTCGAGCAGGCCCAGAAGACCAACCAGATGATCACCCAGGCGCGTGAACAGTACCGCGGTCTGTGAGGGCATTTCCGGGGGGAGGCGGTGGGATGCTTTTGTTCATGAAATGGTGGGGATCTTGTTTTTGTTTTGCTTTTTCCGCCCCGACACACGGGTGGGGGATCTCGTGTTTGACTCAGCCGAGAGAAGGAGAGCGACTGTGGATGGGTCGATGTTCTCATCCGTCTTTTCAACGCCTCTGCACTGCTCCCCCCCGCCTGCCCTCCTTCTAGCCGTGGCGGCCCGCGGGTCGGTGTTGTACTTCGTGGTGGCGGATCTGTCGCTGGTCGACCCCATGTACCAGTACAGCCTGCCCTTCTTCACAGGTCCGCCTCATCCAGTCATCATCATCATCATCATCATCATCATCATCATCATCATCATCATCATCATCATCATCATCATCATCATCATCATCATCTCACCATCATCATCATCATCATCGACCCCAAGTTCGCTCAAGCTGTGCGTCATTTGAGACCCTTCCTGTCCGATTGATCAGTCCTTTGCTTCACACATCATCATCATCATCATCATCATCATCATCATCATCATCATCATCATCATCCAATCATCCAATCACCATCATCATCCAGTCATCCAGTCATCATCATCCAGTCATCCAGTCATCATCATCCAATCATCATCCAACATCATCATGCAATCGTCGTCGGCGTTCATCATCACACCATCATCCTCACCACCTTCACCTTCATCATCATCCAGGCATCCGATCATCATCCGATCATCATCCGATCATCATCCGATCATCATCATCATCATCATCCAGTCATCATCATCATCACCAGCATCATCCAATCATCATCATCATCATCATCATCATCATCATCATCATCATCATCATCGTCATCATCATCATCATCATCATCATCATCATCATCATCATCATCATCATCATCATCATCATCATCATCATCATCATCATCATCATCCAGTCATCATCATCCAATCATCATCATCCAATCATCCAATCATCATCATCATCATCATCCAGTCATCATCCAGTCATCATCCAGTCATCATCCAATCATCATCCAGTCATCATCCAGTCATCATCCAGTCATCATCCAGTCATCATCCAGTCATCATCCAGTCATCATCATCATCATCATCATCATCCCTCCATCCCTCCATCCCTCACCGCCAGGTCTCTTTGCCCGCTGTGTTCGCGAGTCGCGCGCCTCGGCCGACCCGAACGTCGAGGCCCACGTGGCCACCCTGATCGAGAAGCTCACCCGGGTCATCTACGGCAACGTGTGTCGCGGTCTCTTCGAGCGGGACAAGCAGCTCTTCTCCCTGCTCATCGACGTCATGATCTCACGGGCCGCCGGGATTGTCTCGTTCCCGGAGTGGCGTCTGTTCCTGTCCGGGCCGCCCGAGATCTCCCCGCCGGGCGGGGTCTCCGAGGAACACACGGCCCCGGACTGGCTGACGCCTGCACAGTGGCGCGCCTTCTGTGCGTTGGACGACCTCCGGCGTGGCGATCCGACATCCTCATCCACGTCTGTCCCTCGTGTTAAAAATTCATCAGCGGAGTAGCTCAGTGGAAGAGCGTTGGGCTCATAACTCAAAGGTCGGAGGATCAAGACCTCTCTCCGCTAATATATTTTTCCCTTTCATCCAATGTTTTTTTTTGTGCATCCCATAACTTTGCGGAGGTCGTCGCACGCTGAAGAGCGCGCTGTTCGGGCTGCCAAAGTTAAGACCGTACTCGTACAGAATCATTTCTGTAGTACGTTCTTACCCTTTATTTTCCAATAAAGGCAACACCAAAAACTCTGACGATTACCGTCATGGCAAGCCGTTCTGAGCGGGAAGGTGGCCACCGATTGAGCCCCTCCGTCCCTTCGGGGGCGCCGGGGTTCTTGGGGCCTTGATGATCGTCTCGCCACCCCTTCGCGGGGGTGGGGAGGGGACGGCTTGCGGTATGAAGAGTTTCTTCATTTTTACAAATCGGTTCCACTCGAATAATGTTGCACTTGCCCCCCTTGGTTGTCGCTCACAAATCATTGAGAACGTAGAGCTTGATGAGAATCACAAGTAGGTACGGCGTTTCATCCCTTCCACATTTGGCTTTGAGATTGGGCTGGGGAGTCATCTGCATCGCCCTGTGTGTTTTGCAACCAATGCAGGCTGACCCACGAGCAGCAGCTTGCACAGGCCATGGTCCCATCCTCTCACATCCAATCTGCATCATCCTATGTGTTTTGCAACCAATGCAGGCCATGATCCCTGGGCCGATCATCATCTCTCGTCTGATCTTTTCCCATTCTGTGTGTTTCCGACCAACGCAGGCTGACCCACGAGCAGCAGTTGGCGCTGGCCATGATCCCGGGCCGGCCCTTCGAAGGGCTGGTGGACAGCCTGACGGGCCTTGACACCCCCGCGTGGCGCCAGTGGCTGCTGCAGGAGGCACCCGAGGCATGCGCCCTCCCTGGGAAGTGGGCAACATCGGTCTGCCCTCCCTCCTTTTTTTAGCCCCGCCAGCCATTTAAATATTCGTTTTGTGGTGGTCGAGTCATATGCACGCATTCGTTCCATCAACCATCCCGAATCATCCCAGTCATTTTTCGGCCAAATTCTATCTGCTTCCATTCCATTGACCATCCAACCCTCTCATCCACCGCCCCAGCACTCCACCCACAGTCCCTCCATCCCCTTTTCCCTGCCAGACCAAACCCGGCACCACCACACCTTCACCTTTCCCTCCCCCTCTTTCCCGCGGGGCGGGGGGAACCAGTTGTCTGCATTCCAACGACTTCTGCTCGTCCGGCTGGTTCGTGAGGAGCGGCTCACCTTCGCCAGTGCCCGCCTGGTTCACGATGACCTCGTCTGTGTCCCCCCCCCCCCCCCCCACACACACACACACACAAAAAGCACATCCTTCACCTGACACACACCCGATCGGAAACATCATCTGACACACAGATCACCTGACACACACCCGATCATCTAACACATCGCATCTGACACACACCATCTGACATCTGACACACATCATCTGACACATCACACATCATCTGACACATCATCTGACACAGACCCGATCACCTGACACATATCATCTGACACATATCATCTGACACATATCGCCTGACACACATCATCTGACACACCCGATCATCTGACACATATCACCTGACATCATCTGACACACACGACCACCACCACCACCAACAGGGAGCCTTCTTCGCGGATGGACCTGGCACTCACATCTGCCTCACCTATTGACACATATTGACACATATTGACACATATTGACACATATTGACACATATTGATATATTGACACATATTGACACATATTGACACATATTGATATATTGACACATATTGACACATATTGACACATATTGACACATATTGATATATTGACACATATTGACACATATTGACACATATTGACACATATTGACACATATTGACACATATTGATATATTGACACATATTGACACATATTGACACATATTGACACATATTGACACATATTGACACATATTGACACATATTGATATATTGACACATATTGACACATATTGACACATATTGATATCACCACCACCAACAGGGAGCCTTCTTCGCGGACCCGCCCCAGATGGACCTGAAGGCCTCCTTCGCGGACAGCAGCCCGGCCACCCCGATCATCTTCGTGCTCAGCTCGGGCACAGACCCCATGTCCTACCTGCGCCAGGTCCGCTCACAAGTTGCACAGACAGACGCACAAGTTGCACAGGCACTCGTACACGCAGACATACAGAAAAACACAGACAGACAGCTCGGGCACAGACCCCATGTCCGATCTGCGCCAGGTCCGCCTCTGTCTTTCTGTGGCTTCCTGGATTTTTGGATGAATTTCCAAATATTCGCTAACAATTCAATGGCGTTCGTGCCTCGGACATGGGTTTCACGGACCGGATGAATTTCCAATCTATTCCATTACACCTAACCACACTCAATGGCATCACGTATGATTGTGCAGCTGGCCTCGGACATGGGCTTCACGGATCGGATGAACTTTCACACCTAACAACACACTTCACATCGTCACCCATATGATCGTGCAGCTTGCCTCGGACATGGGTTTCACGGACCGGATGAAGCTCAAGTCGCTTGGCAAGGGCCAGGGCGAGGATGCCGAGCGGCTCATTAAGGCGGCCAGGAAGGAGGGCCAGTGGGTGTGGTCCGTTGCCTGAATGTGTCTCTGTGTGTCGTGTCTGTCTGTCTGTCTGTCTGCCTGTCTGCCTGTCTGTCTGTCTGTCTGTCTGTCTGTCTGTCTGTCTGTCTGTCTGTCTGTCTGTCTGTCTGTCTGTCTGTCTGTCTGTCTGTGTCTTTCTGTGAATAACAGCCAGGAAGGAGGGCCAGTGGTCCGTTGCCTGAATGTGTCTCTGTGTGTCGATGTGTCTGTCTGTGTCTCGATGTGTCGATGTGTCTGTCTGTGTCTCGATGTGTCTTTGTGCGTCGATGTGTCGATGTGTCTGTCTGTGTCTCGATGTGTCTTTGTGCGTCGATGTGTCGATGTGTCTGTCTGTGTCTCGATGTGTCTTTGTGTCTCGATGTGTCTGTCTGTGTCTCGATGTGTCTCTGTGTGGCCGTGGCTGTCTGTCTGTCTATCTATCTATCTCTCTGTGGCTGTTTGAGGGCCTGCTCTTTGTGTCGAATTGTGTCGAATTGTGATTGTGTCGAATTGTGTCGTCGAATTGTGTCGTCGAATTGTGTCGTCGAATTGTGTCGAATTGTCGAATTGTGTCGAATTGTGTCGAATTGTGTCGAATTGTGTCGTCGAATTGTGTCGAATTGTGTCGAATTGTGTCGTCGAATTGTGTCGAATTGTGTCGAATTGTGTTGAATTGTGTCGAATTGTGTCGTCGAATTGAGTCGAATTGTGTTTTGTGCCGATTTTTGTCTGTCTCTGTGTGTGCCTGTGTCGTTCGTGGTGGATGGGTGGGGAGGAAGGAAAGGGGTTTCTGTCGCCGCGGTGGTACACAACTTCATCATCCCCCTCCTTTCGTCTCTCCCCGTCTTTCTTCGTAGCCTGCAAAACTGCCACCTGTGCACATCGTGGGTCCGTCCCTCCGCCCGCCCTCAATCCGCCCCCCGTCCCCCCCTGTCCACATCCCCATTCAATCGCCCTATCAGAAAAGGAAGAATCGTTGAACGGCCAGCTATTATTGATGATGTTCAACGTCACACGACGGCATATTCCCATCTTCTGCTACTGTGTCCCATGTCCATCACTCTCTCATGTTGATCCTCATCTACTGCACCGTGCCGACCCATTTTCTGCGAGCTATTGGTGGTGTTCAACGTCATCTGATCATTCCCATCCTCATCTTCTGCACTGGGCAGATGCCGACCCTGGAGGCGCTGGTGGAGGGGTTCTCGCTGCCCGATGCCCAGCTGCACCCCGACTTCCGCCTCTGGCTGACCTCGCTGCCCTCGCGCGATTTCCCCGTCTCCGTGCTCCAGGTCGGAATGGGTGGTGGTGGTGGGTGGTGGTGGGTGGTGGGTGGTGGGTGGTGGATGGCGGATCGCGGATCGCGGATCGCAGGCGGATCGCAGATCGCGGATGGCGGATGATGGGTGATGGGTGATGATGATTGGATGATGATTGAATGATGATTGGATGATGATGATTGGATGATGATGATTGGATGATGATGATTGGACGATGATGATTGGACGATGATGATTGGATGATGATGATTGGATGATGATGATTGGATGATGATGATGATGATGATGATGATGATGATGATGATGATGATGATGATGATGATGATGATGATGATGATGATGATGATGATGATGATGATGACTGGATGATGATGACTGGATGATGATGACTGGATGATGATGACTGGATGATGATGACTGGATGATGATGACTGGATGATGATGACTGGATGATGATGACTGGATGATGATGACTGGATGATGATGACTGGATGATGATGATCGGACAACGACAACGATCATCGCTGATGATTGTATGTGTATGATTGTGATGCGATGGATTTTTCCTCGTTTCCTCTGACTGCTGATCTCAAGCCAGCCATCCCCTCCTCACCCTCACATCTCGCGTTCCTTTTACCTTTTTGCACTCTCCACAATGCCTCACGAACCCGCTCGTCCGCATGCTGCCGTCATCCCATCACTACTTCCATACACCCCCTCACAAGCCAGCCACCATCCTGTATCATTCGCTCACCCCTCCCTTTCACGCACCCTCACACACGCGCACACGCCAGGCGGGCATCAAGCTGACCAACGAGCCCCCGCGCGGCCTGCGGGTCAACCTGATGCGAAGCTTCAACCACATCACGCCCTCCCAGTTCGCCGAGTGCACCAAGACCTTCCCCTGGCGCCGGCTGCTCTTCGGGCTGTGCTTCTTCCACGGTGTCATCCAGGTCCGCCATCGTGTGTTGCTGTTGTTTTGGGTGATATTTTTGTGGGAAGGGTGGGTGAAGATTGTTTTCGTGGCTACGTCCGCACTGCTTGTTGCTTTCTCGTGGTGATTTTTGCCGTTTCACTGTGCCACTCCGATCCTTCATGGTGTCTGTTGTTGGATGTTGGCTGCTCTTCGGGGCTCTGCTTCTTCCACGGCGTCAGCCAGGCCCGTCATCGCCATCACGTCATCATCAGTTCACTCACTCATGCCCTTTCCTCTGCAACGCACCGTCTGTTGTCCCTCTGCCCACTGCAGGAGCGGCGCAAGTTCGGGCCGCTGGGGTGGAACATCCCCTACGAGTGGACCTCATCTGACCTCGAGGTGTCTTGGCAGCTGCTCCGTCCGTCGTCCCTTGCTGCCACGTCCATGATTGATGATGCTTTTTGGAGATTGGATGATGGTATGATGATGATGACTGGATGACTGGATGACTGGATGACTGGATGACTGGATGACTGGATGACTGGATGAGACCATTCACTTCTCGACGAGTCTCCCCATTATTGCGCGTCTTGATCCAGCTCCAACACCATTCCCTCATCATATGTTTCTGCGGTTGTCCGACGCACAGGGGAGTACCTGGACATGTCCGATGAGATCCCCTTCGATGCGCTGC